>OU611762.1:6273923-6333923 GCA_914767535.2 Dunaliella primolecta
GTGGACAACTGTTTTCTTTCTGTGCCTGGCATGCTCTTCTTAGTCCATAACTTGGTGGTGGGGGTGGGGGTGGTGGTGGGGGGGGGTGGCGGGGTTCATACGGTATTTGAATTGATATGGCTCCTTTTCCTTACTAAGGAATAAATAATTGATTTGGAGGATTTTTTTTGTAAAAGATAAAACGTTGGGCTTTTTGTCAAGCTGTCAAGGAGGGAATAGAAAAAAGAAACTCCACAGACAAAATAAAACTCTCCTGCACCAAATCATGGAAAAGGAGACACATGCACATTGGCTCAAAAGAGCTGTAAGCCTCCCCCACCAAGCTAAAGAAGAGGTATGCCTAGTGGGGACTTGGACTGGGGATTAAAACACCTGTGAGTCCTCTCTGTCACAAGGCTAAAGTATGGGGATGACTAGTGGGGATCTGGAGGGATACTGGAAGCACCCGGCTCCAGAACCTGGCTGTAAGAAGTATTCTTGTTTTCAACGGCTTCCAGTGACAGCATGTGTGTTAGCAACTCTTCACTGGCCACATAGTTTTATTTCTTGACGAAATTGTACAAGTAATGTAAAGAATGGGCATCGAGTTTTTGTGCAGTCTTATTAGCCACTTGAAGGTCTGGTTCAAAATGTTACCTGGTTCCAATTGCGGTCCGGTTCAATATGTGGTCAGTACAACAGGTCCGCCAACACTCAGGAAAATGACATGTTACGGTCCTGCCTGAAGATTCTTGCTAAGGCCTGCTTGCTGTTGCTGAGTCCTCAACAACCTGTGACTGTTTTTTTTTGCCTTGTCTCTTTCTCCTTAATTGATGTAGGGAGTGTCTTCTTTGGTTACCCTCAGGCCACTGCTGAACACATATATGCCCCTATTCTGGCTGGTTGTAGACGGATCAGGCAATATGCATTTGAATACCATTTGACGGACAGGCCACATACTATGCTCTGGCTGGTAAGTGCTAAAGCACATGCTTTTCCTGTTATAGCTAGCTAGCATGTGTGCTTGCCAAATCTCGGGCACTAGATGTCTGAAAGAAGGAGATGAAATGGACTGCCCTTTGCAAACTGTGCACCTGTGCCTACTGAAGCATATCCTTGGGGTAAAGCATATCACTTCTAAATGGTTTGTGCTGTGGGAATGTGGAAAAGAAAAGAAAAACTACGCAGGCAGACTAGACTCTCCCTACATCAACTAAGGAAAAGGAGACGCATTGACTCAAAAGAACCATAAGTCCTCTCCATCACAAAGCAGAAATAACAAGGGAATATAAGTGGGGATGTGGAGGGTTGCTAGAAGCACCCGGCTCCAAAACTTGGCTATGAGAAGTATTCTTGTTTTAATGGTTACAGATTTTTGGGCGTGCTTTACAGAATGGGCATGGAGTTCACGCGCAAGCTTGCTAGTTGGTGGTCGAGTCCTACTTATTTTAGTTGATCTATCTATGTGTTCATTGCAACACTCCCCCATTAGCTTTTCTTCTTTGTAGCTTTGTGGTGGAGGAGGCTCACGGCTCTTCTGAGCCAATGTGTCTCCTTTTCCTTAATTGATGTAGGGAGAGTTTCCTCTGCCTACGTAGTTTTTCTTTTCTTTCTATAACAAGTCGCACCAACACCCAGAAGGATGGTATGTAATGTCACAACTTTTCCACTGACATTCTTACAAAGGTCTGCATGCTGCCGCAGTGCCGCCTCCAACTGTTGCCCAGGCATTGTATCTTCACAAATTCAATTCAATTTCAAACAATTGCACGTGCCGCTGGTTTGCACTCATTTGATGGGGCTGTCTAACACGGGTAGCTGCGCTGGTCCTGCGTGAGGTGCCGTGCCTGCTGCGTAACACACAATGTGAGCAGGAGGAAGATGGAGAGGAAGGATGGGTTTGGCACGGTAGGGAGTAATAAGTATAGCATCACCATGGCTGGATATGAGTCTATATCTCTTGGGGGGAAAAACGCGGAAAGAGATAAGAGGGTAAAGTCCTATTTGATGCATGCGCAGGAATGTGGCCATGAACCTTTACAGTCCTTTTGGTACCCTGAACCATTTTAAACAACTAGGTCTTGACCGACAACATGCCATTAAACTTGCTCGCAAACTTCATGCCCACTCTGTTATGTATGCCAACAAGCTTGTTACCACTAGGCGTGCTATTGAAAACAAACAGATTTCTCACAGTCAGGGTTTGGAGCCAGCTGCTGCTTCTAGTGACCCTCCAGATCCCCATTGACATTTTTCTGTTTTGTAGCTTTGTGGTGGAGGAGACTCACGGCTCTTTTGAGCCAATTTGTCTCCTTTTCTTTCATTGATGTAGGGAGGATTTCCTCTGCCTACGTAGTTTTTCTTTTCTTTCTTGGTTCCATGCAGCAGTCAGGTTCTACAATGCTTTGCTGCGCAGCAACAGCTCTATACTCAATAAGGTGCTGCGAGCAGATGTTGATGTGAAAAGCATGTCTCGTGAATGCTGGACCTCAGAGTTTTTGGCTATATGCACATGCTTAGACAGATGCGACACGCCTAATCATTGTGTTTTTCTGGACAGCCATAGTCATGAAAGAGTTTCTTTTTGATTTGAGAAAAAGGCTGCAAGGTGTCACACGGTGTGGAACACTGATGCCTTGGCAGAGCATAGCAGAGCTTAGTGAGCACACGAACAAATTAGCTAGACATCATCACTAGGTGGCACTTCCTTTGAAACCTTTGCCTGTTCATGGCACGCCCTTTTCTGTCCCTAGGTATTTGCATCTTGATTTAGGCAAGCACATGCTGAGGGATACAGCGGGCTTTCATTACATGCACACTCTTCGAGAGTTGAGACTTTACTGTGGCAGGAGCATGCATCTGAATGTGATAGTTGTGAGCAAGGAGGACTTCAAAACGAGAAGAATGCCGTATTCCTTTGTCCATGCGTTTTGTTGTCTTAGAAGGACTTTTGCACAGTTATTTTCTGACTTCCCCTCTCTTAAAAGAAAAGAAAAAAGAAAAAAAAAGAAAAGAAAAGCCTACGCCAGCCAAATGGCCGCGTGCATTAAGGAAAGGTTCCCTGACTAGCAAGCTAGAAAGGGTCTCACCAAAGGGCCCTCGAACCTAACCTAGACTAAGCTAGCCTAGGAGAAAGCCAGAAACAGAGCTAATGAGGATCTGGAGGGCTGGCTGCCATGCTCCTGAGCGCCCGGACTCTTCTTCTCCTGCTCTCCTCGGCCGCGCGACCAGCAAACCCTCCCCCAGAAGTCCCCTGGAAATGAAGTGCATGTCTGGTGTTAATAACAGTTGTTAATCTTTGGATAGCATGGCAACTCTGTTTGGATGCTAATGATTTAGCCCTCTCCTTATAGAGTTTTTCTGGACGAATCTGGCGCTTTCTATTTTACTCCAGCTAGCTCTGAGGGTGTCTTTCATTTCTTGCAGAAGCACAATAATGAGACTCATCGTTTCCTTTCCGGACTCGTGGATTTTTGTGTGGGGCTGGCACGGTACAGCAGGGCAAGCAGCCATATACCTGGCTTTTTCCTGGAACTACCTGGCTCAGGCTGAAGGTCAAATCCCATTGCCAACAGTGTAACCTTGGCCTTCTTTTGTATGCAGTTCTTCTTCCTGCAGTGCTTCATCCTCCGTCCTAAGCCAGCTTGAAAAAGAAAAAAAGAAAAGTCTAAACTAGCAAGAACACTTCTTGCAGCCAGGTTATGGAGCCGGGTGCTTCCAATAACCCTCCAGATCCCCATTAGGATATTCTTTCTGTAGCTTCGTGGTGGAGGGGACTCACGGCTCTTTTGAGCCAATGTGTCTCCTTTTCCTTAATTGATGTAGGGAGAGTTTTCTCTGCCTACGTAGTTTTTCTTTTCTTTTCTAGCCAAAGGCCGCATGCATTAAGGAAAGGTTCCCTGACTAGCAAGCTAGAAAGGGTCTCACCAAAGGGCCCTCAAACCTAAACTAGACACCGCTAGCCTAGGAAGAAAGCTAGAAAACAAAGCTAATGGGGAGCTGGAGGGTTGTCCGCCATGCTCCTGGACGCCCGGACTCTCCTTCTACTCTCTACTGCCATGCGCCCAGCGACCCCACCTCTAGAAGTCCCCTGAAAAAGAAGTGCATGCCTTGTGTTAATAATAGTTGTTAATCTTTGGATAGCATGACAAGTTAACTTGGATGCTAACGGTTTAGCCTTTTGCCTGGTTAAACCCAAGTTGATAAGAGGTTTAATGGTGTAGTCATTATAGATAGTGCCTGCAACACCAACTAAGATGATGTGTAAGGTCACCTTGTTGTTATTGTTTGGGTTTCTCAAGCTGCGGGTTTTGAGCCTGGTTATAGTGTTAGTATGCTGGGTAGTGGCAGCTTCTAGAGTGGGAAAGGGGTTGGTATCAGGGCAGAATTTAAATCCAACAAGATGGATGTCCCTGTCTTGAGGAAGGATCTCAGTAGGATCAATGTGTGGGGGTCGGCCTGGGATGGAGCGCACAAAGACAGCATCAGGGCAGCTCTGGTGCCGGGCAGAGGAGTCAGTACCAGTAGGGAAAACCCAGTCAGGGATGGTTTGAGAGATGTTTTCAGGGACTTGTATGCCCTGCTGGAGGAGTCTCTCATTTCGGCAGGCATCCATACCAATAAGGGATGTGCCATATCTGCCTTTGCTGAGAGCTTTAACGCAGGATCTAAGGCCAACATGGTGCCTGTCGGTGTGCATCCCATTCATTGTTGGGTGCATACATCTAAGGGCAATGTGATTAATGCTGTCCATTTCGTTGCATAATGGGCAGCGTGCAGAGGTGGAAGACAATTTGAATCTGATGGCATGTTTTTGAGTGTAAACTGTTCCTGTGCGGTACTTTAATACATTTATCTGATGTTTCAGGGTGACCTTTGGATTGGTCCAAAAATAGTTGCTGAATTCTTTGTTGGCAAGTTGAGAAGGTGGGTTATGAGCTTCTGAACTGACAGTGGTGCTTAGGGGAGTGGGCCGTATGATAGTGTTCAGCCTCTGCCAGCTAATATAAAAATAGCCTGAAGTGTCAGCAGAGCCGAGCTTATGTCTTTTGTGCATGTGTGCTTTAGCTTGTTCGTCAGGCTGGTGAGGTAGTGTGTTAGAGCAGTGTGGGAGTGATGAGTTTCACCGTTACGTTCATGTGAGGACTTCAAAAAAAGCCAGTAGAAATTGTGGAAGGGATCCCTGGCATCTGGAAGTGTAATGTCCGTGGTGTCCGTGAGTGCTGCAGTGCGTGCGCAGGCATCAGCCCCCTCGTTACCAATAACACCAGAGTGGGCTTTGACCTTATAGAAATGTACAGAGTGTGGGGAGTGCTCTAGTACATTTGAAATGGCCTGGATGAGTTCTGCATGAAGGTGGGACCTCATGCACATTGGGTTAAAGGTCTGTTTAAAAATTTGAGAGAGGCAGGATGCACTATCAGAGGCTATGGCAGTATGTCCTTGTTGGAGTGCTACAAGAATGCCTGCTACTAGTAGAACTAGTAGTTCAGCTCTATTGATAGTGTCTGTAGGTCCATGTCCATTGGGATTCATGTGCAACTGTAGCTGTTGGGATGATTGAGTAGTGTCTCTGTTCGGCTTGTAAACACCCGAGCCAACAAGTGGTGAAGAGTCATCCTTGTGTTTAATGACACTGCCATCTGTGTAGGTGATTTCTCTCCAGTTCTTGATTTTAGATGTGAACGTTTTTTTTGTAGGTGGCAAGATGGAAAGCTGCTCTTGCCTGAGGGCACCTGTGAGAGCAAATCTGGTTGTTGTGGGGAAGAGATTGAAATGTCTTCCTCCAGTTGTTTGATGTTAGGTATTGATGAGTATGCATTGGTATGGCAGGATTTGAAGGTTGCAAGGGTAGCCAGTGAGCTTTTGGTGTGTCTTGCTTGAGAAGCTTGAGCCAGTCCTTGTTGGCATTATCTAGCGCCTCTCTGGCATGTAAGTTCCAGACGACAATGAGTTGCATGGGTACGAAGGTTGGACAGGGTTAGGTATGGTATTTAACCAGTGTTGAGGTGTCTGGAATTGGATGTTTCCAGCGGGGAATTTGGCTAACACTTGCACAAGACCTGGATAGTGGTTTAGCCAGCTCATGTAGGTGTTGCAACTGAAGCCTCTCCAGTGTGGCAAGAGCATAAATGTGGCAACTGGATCGTTGGTTTGGAGGGAGGAGTGCACTGCGTGGCTGCCAGCCAGCTTGAAATTAACACTTTCTAGCTGTTACCGTGAGCCCCATGAAGCGATTGCAGCCATAGAACAACACAGAGGCCTTGAGTCAGCCACTGACTGAAGCCAAAATGGTTCATACTTATTCAAGTTATGGCAGAGGGGACTTACAGCTCTTTTGAGCTGTTGTCTCCAATTCCTTAATTGATGTCACATCCCTACGGTAGGGAAACTTTGCCTTCCACAGACAGAGACATGCCGATCCCCTTCAATTTGCTGCTTTGATCGGAAATATCTTGAGTCTGTTCTGAGTCATATCTGTTTGCCATGTGCATATTTAACCGGTCAGCTTACTGGCTGAAGGCTGAGCTCCATTGTAAACCTTGTAACCGATCAGCCAGATTGTCGGGCTGTAGGCCAACCCCTTCTAACCCTTGCCATGTACACATTTTCCCTGCTTAATTCTGCACTTGTGAGGCAATTTTTTCTTGCTCGGATGTATTTGGCTTACATCAGAAGGCTGAGCAGCCAAACCTACTGGCTGGCGCTAAGAAACATAGCACGTTTTCGCTTACATGCTCATACTTTAAGAGTTGAGACATCACTTTGGCAGGAGCACACATCAACTTGTGATAGATGTGAACAAGGACTCCAAGATGAAAAGCATGCGGTGTTCCTTTGTTCTTGTGCTTCTGTGTGTTCTCTTCAAAGGGCTTATGCACATTTATTTTCTGACTTCCCCTCGTCTTATAGAATCATTCTGGACGATTCAGGCACTTTCTACTATTCTCAAGCTAGCTCTGAGGATGCTATTCATTTCTTGCAGAAGCAAAATAATGAGACTTATCGTTTTGTTTCCGATCTCATGGATATTTTTTGTGCAGTTGGAACAGTTGAGCAGACCGAGCAGCCAAACTACCTGGCTGAAGGTCAAACCCCATTGTAACTCCTTGTAACTCAAACCTACTGGCTGAAGGCGTCATACAATGTAAACCTTGAACAAACCTTGCAAACCTTGTAGGGGATTCTCCCTACGTAGTTTTTTCTTTTCTTTTGGCCATGAATTGGTACCATTTACACTCTCACACGTTGACCAGGCCATGTGAAGTTGCATTTTTTTGGGCAAGCTTGCAAAATCTTTCAGGTATTCACAAGGACACCGAGCAAGTCCCAACAGTAGATGGCACACATGTCATGGATGACCAGCCAAGCGCAGACACCTCAAGGGCATGTTCCACTCGCTCAGCCCAGACTCTTACATTTTCTCCCAATGCCACCCTGCTCCCTTTTGAGCACATGCTAGAAGGCGCAGTGAATGAACACATGACATTTGTAGGTCTATCCACCTGCCCTGCACTCTGCCCTTTCTTTTTCTTATGTGCAGCGTTACTATCAGCACGATTGGAATGTCCTAAGCTATGCAAAGCCCACCCCATATCTGCAACAGCTGTGCATAGCGCAATGGGCGGTGAAGCAGCCATCTCAAACAGTGTCAAATCTTGAGAGGAGAGGCACCGGGAGACTCTGGATGCCCCCTCCATGCCACCTTCCACAACATATACCACTGGGTATGCTAGAAGGAGGCCATTTAGCGTGGGCAGTAACAGCTGCGCAGCTGAATCTGCGAGGTCAATAACCTGGACCTTGCCTTCCTTGCCGCGCTTGGTAACCAAGTTGACTCCTGGGTTGCTGTGCAGCTTAGTCCTTAAGCTCTCGAGGCGATGCAGGACGCCCTGTGCCATGAGCAGGGGGGAAAAACATGTAAAAATGGAACTCATAATGATCTGTCTCTTTGCCTCAAAGCCAAAATTGGATGCACATATCTAGGTCGTGACTTCATCCTGTCCCCACTTTAGTAATATGTTTGGTCCACAAATAAAACATGACCGGACAGCACAGACAACGATGTACATCTACACCAAATATTTGCAACCCCAGTCATGTGAAATACCACCTTGACAGCCTACCTTGGTATCCTGGTCAGATAGAACTGCGGGTGTCAAGGTTCCTCCTTCCTCACAAAATCCAATCAATGCTGGCATTGGAATAGGCCCTGTCAGATGCCCAGAAGAAGGATAGGACAAGAGGCGGTCCAGATGCTTCATCATTTCTGGGTGGTTTGCCACATAATGGCAGTTGTCATGTGTCATTACACACCCTGCACCAAGCAGTTCATACAGTATGGTCGATATAGGAAAATAATTGAGACCTCTGAACCCAGATTGTCTCAGCCAAGTTCTGTGATCGCATGGTCAGCTATGTGCAACATGAAGAAAGGCCATCAAGTGCTTCACCATTGAGTGGATTTCAGACCATGATGCACCCACCCATGATTGTCATTGCAGGTACATGACGAGCTATAGGACTGGCTGCAGAACCTACATTGCGCCCCCAAGCAGTCTGCTGTATTGACATGAAGCACCAACTGCACAGCCGACTCCAGATCCAGCATCCTCACATAGTCTGCGATTGGCAATCAGTCAAATTGTGTGCGGAGAGGCTCAAAAACTGGAGAGGGAAAGAAATGCACTGATTTTGGAGTATTTCTAAACAGGAAGTCAGCACCTTTATCAAAACACAAGATAATATGATTGTCAAAATTTGCTGCAAAAGAATGCTGTTACCTTCACTAACCAACAAAGAACATGACAAAATTTCACTGCATGTGTGAACGTTGGCCAAATTCTGGCACAGATGCAAGCAAACGCCTGTGCTCAAACTAAGTTGCATGATGCCATTGTGCCAACACCTCCTCAAACATTGAAAAAAGGGAACATCCTATAGTTTTAGTGCTGACATGCACACACACACACACACACACACACACACACACACACACACACACACACACGCACACACACACCTAACATCACACATGGCCGTGCGCCAGAAAGCAAAACAGCCAGGTCATATGCAAGCCGCTCTTTAGAGTTGTACATGGGCCGGGACTGCTTGGCAACCTCCTGCAGCCAATTGCAGAAACTAGAGTTGTAAGCTGATGATTAGTTAGAGCATCCCCTCCCCACACATGTCTAGAGGTCAGCAGCAACGAGTCCTGGGCATTTTGAGAGCAAACCACAGAGAATTCCATGATAACTCACATAGATGATGGAAACCAACTCCTGCATGGCTCTGTCGGCCCCAGTGCTCCGCTCGCTTCCCATACCTCTCAAAGATTGGATTAGTTGTACAGCGTGACCTAAAACTGTTGTTGCTGTTTCACTCCATGCTTACTTGCATGTCGGAAACAATGTGTCGACAAAAACATTGTCGGCGACCGCTGCAGCCAAGCATCAAACAATCAATTATTTATTAAACTATTCTTGCTTCTTGCTTGCAATCTTCCGCTGCAGTGCTGAACATAGCCATGCAGCAGCCACAAAGTATCATAAATGTGCAGAATGCAGTAGACTCCATGATGGCAAACCTTTCCAGGACTCACTTGATCCCTGCTCAGAAGGAGGCTTTCTTGTGCTGCGCTGACTGCGTATGTGGCATTTATTCATTGATCGTGAACTCTGCGCCTGATTGCACACCTCCTGCACTAAGAATGCCTCCTTGATGCATTTGTGCCTCCTTTTCCATGTTGCAGTGTGATCCCAACACAAGGCCTGAGCAGCTTCAAAACTGGTGCGCAGATACAGATTCGTATGCTGCTGGCAGCAATGAAAAAGGGACTCACTTGCTGGTGACACTAGATATTACTGAGCCAAAATTTGCTTCTATTCCTCAGAGCATCCTGACCTTCCATCCAAGTTCACTGTGAACATCAAAGTTAGCTACATGGTAAACACCAGCCTCTCCCTCAATGCAATCCCGTGCCCGCAGTGTGGAGCGCTGCTCTAACAAATCAATGCAACAACAAAAGGTCATCCAGGGCGTGATGAGTGACTTTCAGGTGGGTCTTTTTCACAACCTTGCTCCTGATGAGGAAGAATCCAGTCCAAACAACTTGTGCGTGTCAAAATCATCTCTAAAAAAAAGGACACAAACCAGAGAGTTGTTGCATCTATCATAAGTTGCATGCAACCAGCATATGCTTGAGCCCCCAAAGACCCAGGAACCGATGGAAGCAATGGGGGGGCTTCGTGCTTTTGGCCGGCCCTGCGTCTTAATATTTTTTCCTGCATGGTTTGCGTGCAGGAGCGATTCCAGCGGTGTGCCATGCGATGCCAAGACACTGCGCGTGTGAGTGCTTGCTTTGGCTGGTATTTGGCAGAGTGTTGCATTGTAATCTTTGATCGGAGCAAAGCGTTGGCTGAAAAGAAACAGTACAACACACACACTTGAGGCATGTGCTGTGCTTGGTTTTTATTGCCAAAAGTGAAGAATTTCAGACACTGATTCCAAGCATGTCGACCTTGTGGAAAAGTAAGGTTTCCTGCATTGAGGTGCAAAGGAGGTTTCAGACGATCTGCATGATGTGCTCAACAATATCCGTGGGTTTGCAGCTAGAACGTGCGCGTATAACTAGTGGTGATTACTTGGTTAAGACACGGGAGAAGAGAGGGTCCCTTATGCATAAATTCGCATCAATCCATAATCCAGGGTGCACCTGCCAACATAATGCTGTGCATTTTGTCCACATTCCTTGCATGAGCGCTTGTGCTTACACTCTGTACATTTAATGATTTCAACCCTCACTTCCTGTACTGTCATTTCCTAATTATGGCAGGAAACTGCTGGTCTGGACCCTTCCCCATCAGATACAAACAGAGCCAAGGTTTGTTATGGGGTCATTGAATTATTTTGGTAGTTATGAAATGATTTTCTATTTGCGAATGCGAGCTGCAAGCACAGTGTCTGCCTTCTTCAAATTGCTTCAGAGTTATCTGCAATCTTTTTAGACCCTGTGTAAGAATTTCATAGTGCTCTTACTCAGGGTCTTGTCATCTTGCATCCTGTGACCCGTCTTTCTCTCTGGAATGTTGGAGTTCTGGACTGTTGCAGGCAGGCTGTTTCAAGGTCAAACCTTGTTGTATTTAGAATTTCATGCATGAAAAGGGATCTCCATTTGCCCAAGATTTCACTGCTTCATTACACTCTGTGCTTATTCCTCTCTGTGCCCTTGCTCTGCTCCTTTTTTCCTAGTCCTTGTACCTGAAAACACCCAGCAGCCTGCCTTAATGTCAATTGCTCTGTGTAGTTGGCGCAGATGGTTTTGGCTTAGACATGTCCATCCTTAGAGGGAGGACATCCTTGTATCAAACTTTTTTTGAAGTTGCCTCTTATACATTATGCCGGTTCAGCTTTTGCATGGCTGCATGCTTGCAGGGTGCCTTTGAATCTTGCGTTGATGCCTGTGGGCAGGAGTTTGAGGGGAAGATGCCCAAGCTCCAACAGGATATTGAGAAGCAGCTCAAGAGGCTCTAAGTGTGCTTTGTTGGCCTCAGCAGAGCCTTAAAAAACTTCTTCTTAAATGCCTGCATCTGGAACCTCAATCCTTCACATTTGATTACAGAAAAGTGCCAGATCTATAGACAGACACGTGATTCAAGGTTCTGTTGACGCCAAGGTTATCGAGGCTAGTGCCTTATTTAATCTACCTGCCTTTGAAAATTGAAAAACCATGATGTACCTTTTTGCAAGGTTTGGCTAATTGCCTCATCTTTCTGTTCATCTATTGCATTATCTACCTTGTACTGCACCTCTTGCAGGTTCTCATAGAAAAAAATTGCTGTGCATCAACAGTGAATTGCAGGAAGAAGCAAGAAAAGGGGCACATGCGAGGAACACATTTCTAAAGAGTTTTTCCTTTGCTCACTCACAAAGTCACACTTGTTTGTACTGCGTTGATTTACTTTCCCTTCTGTGCGCGCGGAGGCGCTGAGTATCAGAGGGTGGACGCAGAGCGTGACGGATTGATAAATCAACAAAGGTTACTAACCTGTAGTACAAGGTTTTACAATGAGTTACAATGAGTTACAATGGGATTTGACCTTCAGCCAGGTAGTTTGGCTGCTCGGTCTGCTTAACTGTTCCAACAGCACAAGAAATATCCATGAGATCAGAAATAAAACGATAAGTCTCGTTAGTTTGCTTCTGCAAGAAATGAATAGCATCCTCAGAGCTAGCTTGAGAATAGTAGAAAGTGCCTGAATCGTCCAGAAAAATTCTATAAGACGAGGGGAAGTCAGAAAATAACTGTGCATAAGCCCTTCATAGAGAACACACAGAAGCGCAAGAACAAAGGAACACCGCATGCTCTTCATCTTGGAGTCCTTGTTCACATTTACACAAGTTGATGTGTGCTCCTGCCAAAGTGATGTCTCAACTCTTATAGTATGAGCATGTAAGCGAAAACGTGCTATGTTTCTTAGTGTGCGCTTGCCCAAATCAAGATGCAAATACCTGGGGACAGAAAAGGGCGCACCATGAACAGACAAGGGTCTCAAAGGAAGTGCCATCCAGTGATGATACTTGGCTGATTTGTTCGAGTGGTCACCGTGTTCTGCCAAGGCATCAGCATTCCACACACCTCGCAGCCTTTTTCTCAGATCAACAACAAACTCCCTCATGAAAGGAAAGGGTTACAACTCCCTCATGACTATAGGCTGCCCTGACCGAACACAATGAGTAAACACGTTGCACCTGTCCAAGCCTGTGCAGGCAGCCAAAAATGCTGAGGTCCAGCATTTATGGGAAAGACTGCTCATTTCAACATCTGCTTGCAGTACCTTACTGAGTGTAGTGCTGTTGCTGCGCACTGCAAATGTCTGACTGGCAGTAAAGCATTGTAAAACCTAACTGCTGCACGAAACCAATAGAACTGTAAAGGTTCATGCCCACACTCGCGCAGTACAGACCAATTAGGAGTGGTGCGCTTTACCCCAAGGACACAAGGTTTACAAAGATGAAGCCACCAGTTGAAACGCTTGACTTCTAGGCTGGAATTAAACAATGGATTTTAGCTTAGTTTACATGGGGTTTTGGCCTTCAGCCAGGTGCTTTGACTGCTCAGCCTGCCGGTCTCTGCCAGCCACACAAGAAGCGTCCATGATCTCAGAAAGAAAGTGATACATCTGATCTGTGTCTTGCTCAACAAAATGACGTCCTCATTGCTAACCTCAGACTAGTAAAAGCCTGTAGGACAAAGGGAAACTCTCGTCTGTGAAGAAGTCTCAAAGAAGAGATGAGCGTACTTGTTCTGAAGAGCACAATTCCACAATGAAAGGTTACAGGAAAAAGAAGGCCTTCAGTCAAAACGGTTAACTGCAAGCCTGCTCATAAAAAAGCAATAATTCAAGCAGAAAAGGAGAAAGCTTGTTATTGTTTTGATTTAAGAAAGAAGAGATATGATAAGACTGCACATGGTGACTGCCAGGTACATCACGCCTACAGTAGGGAGCCATGCAATTCCACAATGAAAGGGCTTGTTTTTTGTCTGGATACCATGTCCATTTTCTGTTACTCTAGAAAAGTACATTCCTTGTTGCAACATTGTCACGTCAAATCATGGTTGTTGCTAAAGAAAAAGAAAAATCTATGTAGGCAGTGAGAACACTCACTACATCACTGATTGGCAATTAAGGGAAAGGAGACGCATTGGCTCAAAGAGCCATGAGTCTCCCTAACCGGCTAAATCATGGTTGTTTGGGTCAGTTATTAAATTAAATGTGACTGACGCTGATCTTGCATGACAACATAGCCTTTCAAAAAAGGAAAGTCTGCGTCAGCCAAGGGGCCTTCCAGCGAAGACAGCTTGATACGATTGTTGTTAAACATTTTCTGCAAGCTCATTCAAGCTATTTCAACCATCATAGAGCACTCACCACATCAGCTGAACTTCTATAAAGTTAGCCCACTCAGGCGTCATTGGCAATGAGGGAGCTGATGCTTGCTCGCAAACTGCGGCTATTATGGATGACACAGACATCTCAATGCCTGATGCCAAGGACCCTTTCCACAACTCCCTTTGGCTATCCGTCAAATCACCCCGAGGGCAATGCCGTACTGCCACACCCCTTGACCTCACTAATTTGAAAGACGAGCTCAAAGCCCATATGCATAACAAACACAAGCGTGGCTCTGCGGATGTATACAGTTGCTATTACACAGGCTGGCAGCATCTCATGCAACCACCATCTCATAACAGCAATACCAACACAGACTTACCTAAGCTATCCCCTAAACTTGCCAACCAAAAAATTAGCAATTCCTTTTGGAGCATCCCCAAGGTAACCCTTAAGCAACAAATAAACCTTCTCAAGTACCGCACTGGCATAATTCACAGAATTACGCTGTCAGCTTTAATCACACCTCTGGCTCCGCCATTGCCGATTATGTGGCAATATGGACAGCATCAATCATATTGTCCTCGGATGTTCACACCCAACATGCCAAGGGATGTTATTAAACAGACACAACACTGCGCTCAGTCTCTGTTGCGAAGCCCTGAGCAAAGGTGCACATGGTTCATCAAGAAAGAAAGAAAAGAGAAACTATGTAGGCAGAGAAACTCTCCCTACATCAATTGAGGAGAAGGAGGCACATTGGCTCAGAAGAGCCGTGAATCCCCTCCACCATAAGTTTGAAGGCGGAAAAGGCTAATGTGGATCTGGAGGGTTACTAGAAGCACTAGGCTCTAGAACCTGGCTATGAGGGGTACTCTTGTTCTCAATTGCGCATCTTGTGGAAACAAGCTTGTGGGCATACTGAATTGAATGAGCATGAAGTTGTTGAGCAAGCTTAGTGGCACGTTGGTGATCCAGTCCTAGTTGTTTGAATTGCTTCAGGGTATGTTCAGTGTATATAGTTCCACCAACGCCCAGGAGAATAGGGTGAATTGTAACAGCTTTAGCGCTAATAAGTTAACAGAGGTGTGCATGCTGCTGCTTAGCCGCGTCCAACTGATGTTGAGGCCTTGTGTCCTCACAATACTTGATTTCAATCAAGTGCACATGGCGCTGGTTTGCATGCAATTGATGAGGTTGTCTCACGCAGTTAGCTGTGCCTTTCCTCTGTGTGGTGCTGTGTCTGCTGCGTAGAGCATGATGTGAGCAAGAGGAAGAAACATTGTTAGAAGTGGGTTGGGCATTGTGAGGGGTTATCAAGATAGTATCTGGTCGGCTGGAGGTGGATCTCGCATAGAAAGGTTACGAGAGAAGAGGTAAGAAGGTATAGTTCTGTTTGAGGCATATGTAGGGATTTGCTCATTCCTTGTTGCCATGGACGCTTCCTGTAGAGAAAAGCTCCAAGAACAAGGCATTGAAGTCCCTGAAAACATCTCCCTGGATATTCCTGACTGGGCTTTTCCCAACGGTTCTGGCCCCTCTGCCCGACAGCAAATCTTTCCTGATGCTGTCTTTGTGCGCCCTATCCCAGGGAGAGCAACCCATCTTGACCCTAGGAGGATACCTGGCCACGACAGATATTCACCTTGTGGAAACTTAAATTCTGCCCTGACATTAACCCCTTACCTAGGCTACAAACTGCTGCTGACCAGCATGCTGGTACCATTTCCAGACTTCGCACCTGTAGTCTCAGAAACATGGTTGCAATTGCTTTCAGGTGAGTGAGCTGCACAGAAAATACAAAGATCTGATTAATGATCTTTTTTAAAAGCCTTTACATACTTCTGCTCGGCTTCAAAACACTGACTAGTAGCATTAAAATCCGGACCTGTCTGAATGCAAGCAAGGCAGTCCTCAAGTGCTGCAAATTGACTTAAATGACTTGTGTTGACTGATATTGACTTGCAAGTCAACTTGGCTACAGGTTGACTAGCATGATGACATGGCTCCAAGTTGACTTGGAGGACCCCAAGTCTCTCACAAGTTTCCCTCA
Source organism: Dunaliella primolecta (assembly GCA_914767535.2). Classification (NCBI taxonomy): domain Eukaryota; kingdom Viridiplantae; phylum Chlorophyta; class Chlorophyceae; order Chlamydomonadales; family Dunaliellaceae; genus Dunaliella; species Dunaliella primolecta. The sequence goes on from OU611762.1 coordinate 6,289,848, forward strand.
AATTATGGGCAAGTCAGTTCTTTTCCCAGTGAACTTGAGGATCAAAGGTGCTTTGCAGATGTGTAGGTAGCTGTGCTGAATGACAAAAACAAGGCACACATGTGTGAGGGGGCACACCCCTTATTTGCAGTGTAACAATCAGCGCTCGTCTCGTGAGTTAACATGCCAGCTCTGCAGAGGCCTGGCAACGAGCTTCGAACTGACACGTGACACTGCCAATCACTGACTCTTGAGGGGACCTGTTGGATCGAAGGTCGACTTACAAGTACATCATCCTAATTTTTCTCGAATGCTCGGCTAGTAGCCGTCAATCATAAGTGGCATATCTGTGAGCGAGGAAATTGAGCAATCGTGTCCCTAGAGAGGGTTTTATAGAGCCTTAATTTGATAAATGGTGCAAAACTTTACATGATCTAGCTACTTAGGTAGTCCGACATGGCGCCAGAGCAATCAGACTACGGGAAGACCTGTGCCCAGTTTTGGCAGGAGCTGCGCCTGCCAGACCTGCAGCAGCAGCTGGATGTAGCAGGGCTTGCCATAGCTGAGCAGCAGGAAGCTGCAGCCAAGAACAGGAGACAGCTAGCTGATGCCACGAGGGAGTTCAAGCGGTCAGCTCCTGAAGCCACACACAAGGTACAAACTTGACTTGTATGGAATGCGCATGTGCATGTTTACCTGTCAACACACACACAACACACACACACACGTGCACACACACACACACACACACACACACACACACACACACACACACACACACACACACACACACACACGCACGCACGCACGCACGCACGCACGCACACACGCGCACACACACACACACACATACACACACACATGCGTGCACACACACACACACACACACACACACATACACACACACACACATGAACGCGCGTGTGCACACACGCACGCGCACACACGCACACACACACACACACACACACGTATGCACGCGCGCTTTTCCATGAAAAGGCTACACGTACGTGTAGTACACGTACGTGTAGTACACAACGTGTACTACACGCCGTGTAGTACACGTACGCGCACATACATGTGTGCACACACAAAAGGCTACACAGACACACACGTATGCACACACACACACACGTGCATACACACACACAAACACACACACATGTGTGCACGCGCGCTTTTCCATGAAAAGGCTACACGCACGCACAGATACACTCACACACACGTGCACAGACACACACACACACGCACACACACACACACACACACACACACACACACACACACACACACACACACACACACACACACAGACACACACGCGCGTGCGCACACACACACACACACGCGCGTGCGCACACGTGTGCACGCGCGCTTTTCCATGAAAAGGCTATAAGACGTGATACTAAGCTGGAAAATTGAATGAGAGGAAATTATAATCAGCTCATTGGCCTTCTCCCTCTGCTTACGCTTTCCTTGATGCAAGCAGATGCAGCCAATCTGTGGATTGGCTCCTACATTCGTGATGCAGTTGTGGGGCACACGTTGGAGGAAGCTAGCTTGAATGATCAGAGTTAACATGATAGGTTGAAAAGCGCGAGGGCTCGAGAAACACAGCAGAATAGAGCAGGATCTTTCTGCTGTGTTTCTCTGCTTGGACAGGTAGTCCTCTGGGCCTGCCAAGCGGGTAACAGCAGAGTCTTGACTTCTAAGATGGCCCTTTGTAGTAGTTTCTTAGTTTGTGGAAAGTATTCTCATTGTGACAGATGTCCTTGTGATGTGCATGGGCAGGGAGTGGGCCCACTTCTGCGCTCCTACCAGGAAGAGATTGATCGACTCACGCGACGAGCAAAGCATGGAGAGAACGCGGTATGTCTGCCCAATCACTTTCTGACCATACTGTTAGGGCTGCATTGTATGAGGCACAAAGCAGGGGAAAATGAATTTGGGCTCCATTTACTTTGAAGGAGCAGATGCATATTCTCTTTCATTTAAGCGTGTGGGCTTTTTGGATGTTCTATTGCTCAGGCTCCGCTAGGTTCTGCAGTACTTCTTTCATGCCTGCCCTCACTTATCTGCTGCCAGCTGGAAATATCCTACACTCTGCTTAGCAAAGCCATGAGTGCCTCAAGCAACAAGTGCTCAGCACTCTTTATCCAACCAACTCACAAGCCCTACAGGGCCTGTACCTCATAGAGTTTCATTCAGAGCTGCGCGGAAAAAAGTCTTCCCAGCCAAAGGCCGCGCATGTAAAGAAAATGTTCCCAAAGTAGTAAGCTAGCAAGGGATAACCAATGCCACTAGTGACTGCATCATTGTGGTGGAGGGGGTTCACGTCTCTTTTGAGCCAGTGGGTCTCTTCTTCCTTAGTTGATGTTGGGAGGCTTCTCTCTGCCTACATGCTTTTTTCCTTTGACTGCATTTCTTTTAGCTGTTCCGGAACACGTATGAAGCCCTAGATACTGTGGCCCTTGAGGGTGCCTCAGGGCTCATAATCATGAGTGACTGCAGTTCTTGGAGCTGTAGCAGATACTGTACGTGGCCCTGAACCCTGCTCTTATGTCGAATCCTGCCCTTCAGAGCGCCTCAAAATTCCAAGTTGCACCTGACTGCAGTTCTTGGAGCTGTGGCAGATTATGTACGTGGCCCTGAACCCTGATCCCATGTCGGATTTGGACCTTCAGAGCGTTTTGGAATTCAAAGCGACATGTGTCCGCAGATCTTGAAGCTGTACCAGAGGCTATTCGAAGCCCCAGACTCTACTCCATGCTGGCCATAGTCCTTGTAGGTGCCTTGAAATTCAGTTTGGTACGTGACTGCAGTTCTTGGAGCTGTACCAGAAGCTGTATGAAGCCCCGGATCCTGCCCCCGCGCTGGCCATGGGCTTTGAAACTGCCTCACGAGTAGCTGAGCTGGAGTTGGAGAACCGTAAGCTGTCCACCTCGTTGCATGAGTACCAGACTGAGTCCACAGTGCTGAAAAACCAGGTGCGCATTGTCAAATCAAAGGCTGTGCACCTCTTCCTGCCTCAACTCTATGGAGATGCCACCTTGCCTTGCTTCAAAAGCAACTGACTCAAGTCCAAGGTTCTTGACAGGATAAACAGGAGTAAAGAATCATAGTTCTGCTCCTCAAGGCAATAGGTGCAATGTCTACAATGGGGAGGAACCGGCAGCCGCAGGTGGTAGGCTGATAGGCATGGGAGTTGATAGGAATGCCTCATGGCAAACGGCGGACTGCGAGCCTAGCCCGACTTGGGTCCAGGGTGCTCAACATGCAAATGAGCACCTGGGCAGCTAGCCTTCTTGCATGATTAAAAGAACAACTTCCTCCGTGCTTTTGTAAACTCGCATGCTTTTGTAAACTCACATGCTTATGTGAACTCACATGCTTATGTGAACTCACATGCTTTTGTAAACTTGCATGCTTACAAACTAGAGGCATGGTGCACCCACATTGCAATCGTGCACTGTGAGGGATGGAACGCAAGGGATGGCACAACCGGCAAGTCGGCAAAAAGTCTACGATGGGGAACGCACCGCGGGAGGACGTGGGTCAGTACGTGCGTGCTTGAAGCATCTCCCTCAAGGTACACCCACGCTTCAACTGTGCACTGTATAGGATGGCACAATCCGCAAGCTGGAGGAGAAGGTGCGGATGCTGGAGGCCACGCTGGAGGAGAGGGGACAAGAAGTGGCCGAGATTCGAGAGCAGGCCATCGCTGATGCTGACGCTGCGCGTGCTGCACAGGTGTGTGTGGGGCCCTTGCAGAGCTGCTTCATCTGTGGTACCATCTGTGGTAGTGCTTACGTGTCCATTAGGGGCATCACTGCCAGTGGTGAAAACATGCTGCAAGCTTGCACCCTGTCTGAGCAATGTTGTCGAAGGGTGGGTTGTGTTGATGGCAAAGCTTCAATCCAGACCTTGTGTAGGTTTGTTGTTACGGCCGTTTCCTTAACACCTTCTTCTGGCAGGGTCTGTACAACCTTGCCTTTGTCCTCGACCCTCAAGCTTGAACCCTGAACCTTGGAATTCCGTACCCCTAATCCCCTTTGCCTTGTTTGTTGGCAATCAGACAAGCTTGTCAGAGCTGATGGATTGGAAGCACAAGTGCAACCTCACTTACATTTTTTTGAAGAGGAACATTTCATGACACACCTTGTTAGAAATTGAAATTCAAGGTTTCAAACTTCAGGCAAGCAATGAGCACATCTGTTGTAAAATATGAGCCCCCAGCACAGCAGTCCTGATGTTTTAGTGGAGGCAGTGTTGAAGCCGATGCACAGTCAACAGACTGGAGGTGTGCAGCTGCTAGTGTGTGGGAGGTCTTTTTATTGTGGCAGCACTTACACAGGCTGCTCCACCTTCATGCATATGGACCTTGGGGCCATGCCGACTTCATTGCACATCACCAGGCCCCCTGGCTGCTCCACCTTCATGCATATGGACCTTGGGGCCATGCCGACTTCATCGTGCATCACCAGACTCCTGACCGCAGTTTTCTCTCCGCTCAAGCCTGATGGACAGAAATGAAAAGGAGGAGAGTGTGCGCCAGCCAGAAGCCCGCGTGCATCAGGGAAAGATGATCAGGCTTCCAAACCAAACCTCATACGGACATGTGCGGTCATGTGCGCGACCTCTCTGCAGCGTGCTTTCTAGGTGCCACCTACTACCTCATGCACACTGGTCAAACCTTCAAGCTTGGTATCTAGCCTTCATGGTGCAACCCACAGCGCAGGCCAGTGAACAGTGAATGGGAAGCTCATCTGCCACGTGCTTGTCCCTCACTCACGCCACGTGCTTGTCCCTCACTCGCGCCACCTGTCCTTTGCTGATATAGGCATGTGAGTGTGGACAGTGCAGCTCATGTGCCACCTACCTGTCTGTGTGGCACATGTGATGGGTGTCCCCTACTGTGATGGTGCAGGCCCAGGAGCGGGAGATGCAGCTGACGCAGATGCTGATGGAAGCCAGGGGGAGCCTGGCAGCCATGCAGAAGCTGCACCATGCCAGCCAGAACCAGCTGTTTGCCATGCAGTCGCAGAGCGAAGAAGAGAAGGTGCGGAGTGGAGCACCGAGTACCTTGGTTTCCATGCAGGCACACTGTGAATAAGAGTTGATGTGTGGCTCGCTGGGCAGGCCAGTGCCATGCGATAACTAAACGAACAAGACAAGGAAGGGGCTCTGACTTAGGAATGAGCCTATTGCTGTGCAACAAGTCAGGAAGAAGAGAAGGTGGGTGATGGAGTGCTGATCAGATATCTGCCATGCAGATTCTAAATGGACAAGAGAAGGATTGGGATGCAATGTTCAGCGCCTGTCTGCCTGGCAGGAACCGTGTGGAACAGGGAAGGTGGGGAATAGATTATTAGGCAGCCATGGTAATTGCTGTGCATATGCATTCATGCTAAAGAGTGCATGAAGGATAGAAGGTGGATGATGGAATTCTAAGCAGCTATTCGCTGCACATTCACAGCGCAAGTATGTGAAATGGAAGGAGGTGCATAGCTCAACAGAAAAGGAAAATCATTTAGGCAGTGAAACACTCTTACATCATTGAGGGAAATGAGACATCGTTAAGCGGGACTGAAATTTGCCACACCCATCAAAGATGATTGCACATGTTAATATGCATGGGTATGGGGCAGAGCCATTAAGGCTTGCATTCCAATTTTTGGAGCATTGGTAAGCATGTGATGTCTATTCCATGTTAGCATTATCTGGATTTAACATCTCTCTGATGATGCTGTTTTGTATATAAGGGATTGTGGAGTTAGCCAACCCTATGAGCATCCAAAAAAATCTTTATAATACCTCTCTGCTTTGTTCTAACTTCCTGCAACATGGAGTGCATCCCTTGCCTTTCTGTAATCCTTAGAGCTCATATAGTTGCAACGGCTAACAGCTCTCTTGCAAAGCCTATCGTGTCACCCTATGCTGTGTTGCCTTCCTTTGTTTTGCTGCACCCCACAATGTCAACCTTTGTATGTTGCACATCTTATGTTATGGTGTCATCCTATAACCTTTGTGCTGTACAAGCCCTGTTGTGTCACCCTAAGCAAAACTGTGTTACGCTCTGGTGTCAGCTCATGTGCACGTGCTGCTCATTTGCGTATGCACATGCCATTCATACGCACATGCCCAACCCATGTTCATGTGTCTTGATGTGACGTGTAATTGGTCACTGAGATTCTGTCCTTCATCAACACTTCTGCCTATACTTTCGGAGTATGATGTTGTGCACTCGTGGGGCAAAGTTTTTTGCCATCTCTTGCATTTTTTCAAGAAATTTTAACATTTTTGACATGGTTGTGCAACCAAGCCTGTTATCTTTTGTTGCAAGATCTGCATGTAAAATCCTTATATTTTAATTTTCAAGCATAAAGGTGCCATCATGCAGGGGCTGTGATCACAATTTGTGCAGAGGATCCATGAGGCAAGAATGCGTTGGCAGCAACAACCTCTGGCTGCAATTGAACTAGAAGGTTGCAGATGCTGCCACTCATTCTGAAAAAATCAACCACAGGTGGGACGCCAGCATGAGCTGGAGCTCGCCACAGCCGAGCTGGAGCGTGCGCAGGAACGGCTGATGGCACTAGAGCGCGAGAAGGAGCAAATGGTGTCAGCTGCAGAAAAGCAGAAGGCTGGGCCCTCTGATTCAAGCCAACAAGGTGCTGTGCACTGCGCGCTCAAAACTTTTTTCTCCGAAATGACTGCCCTAACCCTTTTGTTGTGTGGAAGGCGTGAGAATGAAGTTCAAAGTCGGGAGGATGCCTGTACAACGCTTGTCATGCTATGCGCTTGCTGAGACTTGCGGTGGGGGGATGGAGCCTTTGTTGAGACTGGTGGTTTGGTGCAGCCTGGTTTTCAGTGCAAAAAGCAGGGAGGTCAGGTTTTTAGCTGCTGGGACCTTGCTAGCACCACCTAATAGCCGCCAGGAAATCCATGTCCAAACTGGCATGCACTCACTCCGTGAATTGATCAATCTGATTTGCTTTGAGCAATTTGTTTTTGTCTATTTTGGGGTGGCGCAGTACACTTCCCCTCCATGTACGTAATATATTTGTTCCAATTTGGGGCAAGGACGGCAAAAAGTGCAATCGTTATGAGTCATCCTGGTGACTCAAAACACCTGGCTTGCCAATCAGGGATGTACCTGCATGCTTGGTCAATGATTTTCATTTGAAGCAGGATGCCCGGTTGTTGCAAATACTGACGGACCAAAAAAAAGGGCTCCCCATGCTGAGGTTCTTCATTTGTTCCAAAATGAGGTCCTGAGTTTATGCATGTGCTTAACTCCATGGATGTACTGCAGGTGCTGAAAGGGCTGCGCTGAACATCGAAGAATCCATGCGCCAAGAGTTGTACACACAGCGAGAGATCGGTGCCAGGCTCAGAGCAGAGGTGCGAGGGTTAGTGCTGCAGGCTCTTGCTGATGAGGAATGGGGAATGCTAGGCATCTGCACAGTCATCTGGTAAAGATCAGCTGGTTGTCTACTTGTGTTGGTTGTGTCATTGCTCTGTAGTAATTACGACCCAAGCTATATAGCACAACAGAAGCAGAGGATGGAGGATTTCTAGGGCAGTCAGTAGTAGCAGTATTAGAGGTAGTCATTGGATTGAGCAGAATTGTTGAGCAAGTTGAGGAGTGAGCAGGGTAGGTAAATAAAGCAAGCATTGTTGCCATCAGCATTGAAGCAGGCAGCAAACGTGATGACTGGATCAGGCTTGACGCTCCTGCAAGTCTTGCAGATGTTAATTCAAGCTTCACTAGATGAAGCCAGCAACAAGTGTAATTGTGAGAAGTGAATTGAGCTGGGCGCTCCTTCAGGTCTTGCAGACATGATCTAATGCTTCAATAGATAAAGCCACAATGAGTGTTATCGTGAGAAGTGACTTGAGCTTGGTGCTCCTGCAGGCCTATACATGGACACATTGTTTGATTCATTGTACAGCCTACGACAACTTGTTTTTGAAAGAATTCTGCTAGGATTTCCTTACTAGAAGGCCATGTACAGGTGTCACAGGCTTCTGAGTGTTTTGCATCTGTGATGTAGGGCAACCCAGGTTTAGAGCAGTGCTATGCAACTGTGCTGTCAGGTCTGGGAGCCTCCCAAATGCCTCTCGCACCTGCAATAATGCAAGGCCCCCCCAGCTGCGCACACTCTTTGCATGGCTTTCCGCCGGTGCCATGAGCCTCATGAGTGTCTGCATCTGTGTGATGTAGGGCACTCTTTTTGACTTGGGGCACTGTTTTACAGCTTTGTGATGTGGTGCCTTTCCAGCTGAGCACGCATTCCCTCTGTTTTCAAGGAACTGAGGAGTTCTCTGTGAAGTCAGGTCCAGCCATTCCGGTCGCTCCATTGGTGGCCAAGTCTTATTCTTTTGACAGCTGCTGCACACTGCATGATCTTTCCTTTCTAGGCAGGAAATGCGTACAAGACCCAGAGAAGAGTTTTGGATAACTGCTACACATGCTGCATTGTTGCCTTAGAAACCAGGGAAGCACACTTGTGACTAAGCACTTAAGTTTTTCAACAGACAGGCACTTGTGAAAACATGCTTTCCCTCCGAACACTTGTGGAAATGCAGATAGCAGGGCTGCGCCAAATACTTTATCATTCCTTCCGTTGGAGTTTGCTGTAGATGCCATGGCTGCGTCAAGGGCTTTTTGTTCTTTGTCCTTTTCAAAGTCCCTTTTTTTGTAGGTAGCATGGCTGCATCAAGAGCTCAGAGCATCAGGGAGCTTATGGGCGGCAAGAGGGGCTGTGGTCACAATTCAAGGCCCCTTTGTTCTGTTGATCCGTCAGGATCTCACTCTGCTCGTTCTTTTTATATTAGTATTTCGCAGATAGCTGGGGCGTGTCAAAACCTTGAAGAGTTGGGGAGCATGTGGACTGCAAGGGCTCATGACTCTGTTTCAAGCCCCATTTTTGCTGATCTTTCAGCATCACACACTGCTTGTTTTTTTTTTTTTTGCCAGGTAGCCAGGCTGCGTCAAGAGCTGAAAGACCCAATGAGCTTGTGGGCTACAAGGGTGGAGGGGTTGAAGTTTGCTTCTTCCTTTGTAAAATTTCCTTTTGCAGATAGCTGGGCTGCGCCAAGAGCTAGAAGAGTCGGGAAGCATGTGGGCTGCAAGGGTGGAAGGGCTCAAAGCCACAATCCAAGCCACAGAGCAGCATGCACGGGCAATGGAAGAGCAGCTTGCCATGCGGCCTACAAACCAGCAGGTGGGATGCATACACATGTGTGACATATGAATGGATTCGGATTTATACCGGCGTGATGTATGATGTGTACCTGTGTCATGTATGTGTGCTTAAACTGCACATTTGCGTGAGGTACATGTGAATGTGAATATGAAAGCTTGAAAATCTGCTGCAATATTTCCATCTGAATGGTTGAGTGGGTGCCTAACATTTGAAATTTAAATTTGTGGCACTGAAGCAGCTGTCTGAAACGCGGCCAGCAACCTAGAAAGGGAAGTGCGAGTGACGCATCACTTGTCCTTCGAAGTGCGCATATAAACATGCATACACTTGCGAGCGCCAAGGTTAAGTCATTTTCATTTATGCCCTCTTGTCAGTGTGATCCAGCAAGTAGTTGTGCTGGATTACACTGAGTGGCGGCAGGAGATGCAGACGAAAGAGCTCAACCTCATTTCCACCTTTCTTGTTAGGATGAGCCAGCAAGTAGGTGTGCAGAAGTACGCTGACTGACAGTAGGAGATGGACAATGGAGCAGCTGCATATGCACGTGTGTGAACACACTTCCGGTGCAGTGATGGCTACTGGCTGCATTTGGCGATCAGTCAGTCAGGAATGTGAAGAGGAGCCTCTGCACAGGCATGTGTGATGCTTGACTACCCATCTGTTGACAAACACATACAGGTAGAGGAGCTGCGGCAGCAAGTGCGGATGCTGCATGCTGTCAGCTGCAACTCAGTAGGCGAGGAGGAGGAGGCTGAAGGGGAAACCCGTACACCAGGTGTGCGCAGGCTTTGCAGCCGATTAGGAGTCAACGCTCGCTAAGTATGGATATCAGTCAGTTTGAAATGCCAGAGTGGAGTGACGACCAAGCATTAGTAGTCTCACCCGGCTATAAATTGTTTAATCTTTGAACAGGTATGCTTTATGTGATTTTCCAACGACAAAAAAGAAATTGTTACATCTATGCTGCTCGTAAGCTGCCGCATGAAGCATTATATTTAGATGGCATGTTAGCATGTACTATTCATTTGAAAGATGTGTGTTGGGATTTTGAGGTTGAAGAGCTTGTGACTGGTTTATATATGGGTTTTATGGGAGGGAAGGGGGGGATGCAGGGGTGTGGGTCCCTCTTTTTGGGATCCCTCCTCCGAAGTTTTCTGAGCCATTACAAAATCTGCATTCATCGTCTTCTTGCGATTCCTTTGCTCAAACCTGTTATTGGCGCCTTTTGGTGCAAAGTGGGTGATGAGAAGGGGTGACAGTGTGCATGACAAGATGTCAATGCCAAATGCGCATGGGTTTGTTGAGGCAACTGTAAAGCAACTTGATTAAACTCCCAAGAAAAAATGGCCATGAAAGATGGATTGTTGAACAGTGAAGCTAGGATGGCAGTTTGTGGACTTATCAGCCAGTTTTGAGTACCTGCCAGGAAGGGTATGCATGAGTGTTTGCATCTGAGTTTTTGGGAGAAATAAGTATTCGGATGGAGGGAAAACTACTGCTTGTACCCTCCCGCTGCTCAAGAAGGATCTATGTGACAGCCGTCGTCTATCTTTGCCCAGCTTTCACGTGAAAAGAAATCATTCTGCTGCGTTCAAACCAGACCTTCAATTTTATCCATCTCAGCATCAATTTGTAACTCAATCACACACATACATATACATTTACAAACTCAAAGCATGTACACACTGTGCACAGGTGGCTTGCTCCAAATGCGGCAGTCTGTTGATGCAGGGGACAATGCAAAGGGGCAGTCGGGGGGCTTTGGATCCTTGGAGGCCCTGCTGCTGCAGAAGAACAGGCACTTGGAGCATGAGCTGACCATGGCCAGGTTGAAGGTGCGTGTTGAATCCTTGGAGGCCCTGCTGCTGCAGAAGAACAGGCACTTGGCACGTGAGCTGACCATGGCCAGGCTAAAGGTGTGTTTACCCTGCAGTGTGTCTCTCGTGTGTTATTGCTGCTCATGTGTACTCAAGCAGTTGGCTGGCAGCGTACGCAGCATCAGGCTTGTGGCTTGTGTGTGTTTCGTGCAAACAGGCACGGCAAGCTGTCAGCTCACAGCATACGCAGCAGACGCAGCGACAGCCAGCTAGCAGAAGCGCTGTAAGCAAGAAGCTTGGCTTGCAGCACCTTTGCAGTAGCGGACAATTGTACTGCAGCAAGAGTACTGCAGCTAGACAAAGTAGCTTACTACCACACGGCAGGACATCAAAGTTGACCCTTTGCCTTTTGTTCAGTGCATGTCACCACATTGCTGTGGGTCAATGGCTTCTTTAGAACATGCCATCAGTGATCTTCAGAACACTAGCCTCGTCAACCACAGCAATAGCCTTGTCCCCGGTCCAATCACCAGTCTTGTCCAGAGCATGCCCCTAGTCTTGTCCCTAGTCAGGGTGCACCAGCCTGATCACCAGTCTTGTCCAGAGCATGCCCCTAGTCTTGTCCCTGGTCAGAGTGCACCAGCCTGATCACCAGTCTTGTCCAGAGCATGCCCCTAGTCTTGTCCCTGGTCAGAGTGCACCAGCCTGATCACCAGTCTTGTCCAGAGCATGCCCCTAGTCTTGTCCCTGGTCAGAGTGCACCAGCCTGATCACCAGTCTTGTCCAGAGCATGCCCCTATAGCCTTCTCCCTAGTCAGGGTGCACCAGCCTGATCACCAGCCGTGTTCAGAGCATGTCCCTATAGCCTTCTCCCTAGTCAGGGTGCACCAGCCTGATCACCAGCCGTGTTCAAAACATGTCACCTGATTGCCGTGAGTTCACAAGGGCTGCTACTTGTGTGTGATAGCAGGTCCAGGAGGGTTTTAAGGCGGATGGCACGGGTGCACGTGAGCTCTTGCTTCCTGGTGGCAAATTGTTTCCTTCTGGAATGTGTTGTGCAGAGGGCAACTGAGCTCTTTTTCTGGGCATGTTGTGCAGTATTCGAAGCCAGCAACAAGCAAGAACAAAGCAAAACCTCCGGGTCCAGACCGCATGTGGCCTCCTTTATGACTGTTTAGTGTATTGTAGGTAGTACATAGTGTGGGTGTAACGTTACACACACACACACACGCAAGGGTATGTATGCACTTGCAGGTGGTAGACACCACAGCGCAGTTGGATGCTGTTGGGACTCAGGTGGCGGACCTGGAAGCCCAGGTGTGTGTATGTATGTGTGTGTGTGTGTCTGTGTGTGTGTGTGATCCAGCTGCCACAAGCCAGCCTGTGTAAATGAGCCAGCTTGTGTAAATCAGTCATTGAAGCAGCCCTTGCTTCTTGTGCATCTTGCAAACAGAGCGCTGAGTCTTTTTGCCCTGTGTCCTGCAGGTGGGGGTAGTGGTTGAGGTTGGAAGCACAGTCGCTGCATCCTTGCTTATTTTGGCCTGCATTATTGCTTCTTTGCATCGTTGCATCATTGCATCATTACATCATTGTTTTGTTGGACCATTTGGTTGTTGAACCTTTGCTGTCATCCATTGGACCATTTGCCGCTGGATTGCTCATTGGACCTTTCATCCTCATTGGTCGGGTTGCTCGTGCACTGTGAGCAGTTGTCAGAGCGCCAGGTTCTGATAAGCCGCCTGGAAGATGACCTGCTGGCCAGCAGGACGAACCAGAATGGAGCAGGTGGGGCTAACAAGCAAACACAAAGAACGGTCTGAATTGTAATGTTGTATCCAAAATACATGGGCCACACTTTTCTGATGAGGCACTGTATGATGTGCCGAACAAAGGAACATAAGACGTCGCTATCTAAGACACATGGTGATGCGGGTGCTTGATGATGCTCTTATGCAAAGTCGGCCAAAACGAAGTAGGGTCGGGCACTAGAGCACACTCCACTGGTTGTGTTCCAGGAGTGTTTACCCCTGTCTGCACCGAGCCTTCCTTTCATGGCGCGCACTGAGAGACTCCTTTTATTTGAGAGACTCCTTTAATGGAGCTGAGAGACTGAAGTTTGAGAGAATTGTATTACCTGGTGACGAGAGGCTTGTAAATGAGGGGCGTGTTTCATTGCGCACGCTGATAGACTCTCTTTATTTGGCCTGGGCCTGCCAAAGCTGCAAATATAAGTACTGTAGATACTGCACTCTACAGTTTAATTTAGAGGGGCATGGCCTTAATTTGCCAAAGCTGCAATTACAACAACTGAATATATATAACAAATATGGGTTCAATTGTAGAGGGGTGTCCTGGAAGTGCCAAGGATACAATAATGATCACTGTAGAGGGTTTCCCAAACACCAACAAACCTGCAAAAGCACACGCTTGAGATAGGTGTACTCTTCTGCCACCCCGCAAGACATGAGTATGGTTTGCCAATGCGCTAAGAAATAAATGCTGCGCCTGAAGACGCATCAAGCATGCATGTCAGTTGGCAGCACCCTCCAGGCTGTTGGTAAGGCGCTACAGAGGGGGCTGCTGCAGACGGAGCATTGAAAAAGAGTTTCCTCGCCATTTTTAACCCTTGTTGTTTGGAGACGTCTTCTTTTCACAGCAAGCAACTATCCGCTCTCAAAATTGAAACCATTTTACATGCAGCCATTGTGCACCTATACAACTATAAAAGCGGATGTTTTTTTGCACAGTGACATATGCTTTTTGGGGTGGCTTGAAAGCACCAGTCCTCATGTCATGTGCACAAAATCCAAACTAGATGGCTCATGGAAAAGCAAGCAATGAGTATTGTGTGGATTGGACTGCCAAACAGGAACGATTTATTCTTTGAAATGTGTTAGTCATTTGTTACAGCAAAAGAATCGGTGCATGTGTGTATGCACGCGTGCTCGGTCTTTGTAGAGGGTTGCATATCAGTTTGTCTGCCCATAGATGGTCTTGCCCATAGATCCCCGTTAGCAGCGCATGATCATGCAGGATGTATTTTTCTCCCTGCCCGCTTGAGTTCAAGGGCAATTGCTCTTTTGACCCTCCCATTCCTGTTACAACGTTTGCTGGGAATGCAGCCGGAGCCAGCCAGCAGCAAGGGTTACCAGGCCAAGCCCAGGGATTGTTGGGCTACGAAGAGGCAGGCGGGTCTGGGCAGCAGCAACAGCCTCAGGAGGATTCCAGCATGATTAAAGTGGTTTGCAACCAACGCGACAGGTAAGCTGTGTGTTGCCATTTCTGTACGCTGCAAAGAGGCAGGCGGGTCTGGGCAGCAGCAACAGCCTCAGGGGGGAGTGTTCCAGCATGATCAAAGTGGTGTGCAACCAACGCGACAGGTATGCTGTGAGTTGCCTTTTCTATATACTGCAAAGAGGCAGGCAGGTCTGGGCAACAGCAACATCCTCAAAAGGATTCCAGCAGGATCTAAGTGCTGTGCAACCAACGCAACGGGTTTGATGTGTGTTGCCTTTACAGTAAGTTGTAAAGAGGCAGGCAGGTCTGGGCAGCAGCAACAGCCTCGGAAAGGCGTCCTTCCCCTTTTTTCCAACTCATTTTGTAAAACTTGTCTCATGTATGTCGTCTAACAGCCCCCATTTATGTGCCCAGCGTCACCAAAATAGTGTGTAACTAACATAGTAGGTGTGCAATAAACGTGACAGGTGTGTTAGCAGCATGACCTGGTGCAATCAGCGTTACAGGTTTGCAATCAACATTACTGGTGTGCGAGTAGCATGATAGGGATGCAATCAACATGTCAAGTATGCAGCCAACGTTACAGGCGGGCTGTGTGTTTCTGCGTTAATGTGTTCTGTAGTAAGCTTCCTGAATAGGAAGTGTGACCGAGGCAAAGGTCAAAGTGGTGGGCAACCAACTCAACAGGTGGGCTGTGCAAAAGCAGCCTGCCCAGTTCCAGGACACGCTGGAAGCAAGGAGCCTCAAAAGCGTCGAGACGTGTGTGAAGCAAAGAATGGACCAAGATGCACGTCCCCATCGGTGCAGAGCTTGGTTACAATTGGCGGGAGGGTTTCCTATGTTCACCATCTCCTCCTGTGCGGCCCCAGGCTTGTAAATCACAGGTTACGTGGGCTGTGCATTGGGCTGGTTTCTATGTTCTTGCAACTGCTGTGGGCAGTGCTCATATAATGTCATCAGGCACCAGTGCACACTTTCTTTTCAGGATATTGTTTTGTCGCACTGAGCATGAATGAGATCCCAAGAAAGATGCTTATACTGTCCCCAGGGACACTAGCGAGAACTGCTCACAGCATCTGCACTTTTACTGCACCATGCAAGTATGGCTCAGCAAAATCCTGGAATAGATGCTTGTTCCGGAGCCTCTTTTTTTTGCTTTCCTTGGCCTTTCCTATGTCCAATGAAAGAACTTTTGCAATACCTGTTTGGCAGCCACATTTGTGTGCATGATGAGAATATGGGGTGGTTTCCTCTGAGGCTCGCAATATGCAGTCACTGAGTGTGCAGTTACATGTGCACAAGCAGAAGTTAGAGGCCTGTTTTAAAGATCCATGCAATAGGCGATCTGCAGTATTGCATGCACTTTCCAAGTCCATGCAATTTACAAAATGTGCTTCCTGTGTACATGGACAGGAGATGGAGGAGATGGGAGATGCGTGCTAACATCATGACCAATCCTCCTCTGTCTAATTGTGTGCCTGCCTTTGCATGCATTGCTATTGGGATGTGGAAAGCATGTCCTGCTTGTCTACACAGTTTCAATCCAGTGCAGGTGTGATGGAACTGGAAGCGGGTAGGTGAGCAAGTTTACTGCTGCTCCATCCATCATCTGAATGCCTTGCCTGCCTTTTTTATGCACCTCTTTGTTCCATGACCCCTTTTGCTTCTTTCATGTGCCATCTGAATGCTTTGCTTGTCCCAGGTTCCGAGCACGGAAGATGGAATTGGAGGGGGAGGTGTCCAAGCTCAAAGCTGATCTTGCAGCTGCACAAGCCCAAGTAGCATCAACCACTGCCGACAACGTAGCGCTCATAGAGCGCTTGAGGTGTGTGTTTTTGCCGCCCAGATTGTGCTTGAGAAATGGTCATCGTCAACAGCAGAGAGCTTGAGGCGGGAGTCTGCTGCAACCCCCCTGCAGGTTTGAATGGTCTTGCCATCCAGGTCTTCACAAATCCAGGTCTTCTCTTCACCAAGTGCACTTGGTTTCGTGGCGAGGAACGGCCTGGAGAGCATAACTACAGCAGCAGCAGCAGCAGCAGCAGCAGCAGCAGCAGATTTGTATTCGTAAATGTTAAGGGGGAAAAGACGAGTTGCAGTGCTTGAGACTGGGCACGGGGTCAGATCCCGTGTTTTGGCCAATTTTTGGCTGGCAAAAGCTGGAACGCAGAGGCTGCATTTGAAGCAAGGAAGAGAGGAAGAGATTGCGCGGTTTGTGGGCAGGCCACATGCTTTCCTAAATAGAAAAGCTTCCAGGGAGTGCTTGGGGCAGCCAACTTCTTCAATACAGTGAAATCAGAACAGTGAAGCTGTGCTGATGCAATTGCATTGACAACCACATGTTGAAAAGGAGCAACTGGCACCCAGGCGCTGGTTTTCAAACTGATGCAAGTGTGCATGGTCCATGTTTGCTTGAAGGTGCGCCCGTGGCTTCAAGCAGGTTTGCCCATAGGTATGCTACTTGCCCCAAGCCGCAAAAGAACGCATTCAAACGATGCAAGTGTGCATGGTCTGTGTTTGCCTGTAGGTACGTCCATGGCTTCAAGCAGCGGAAGAACGCACAAGATGTGGAGTCTGGTTTGGATGCTGAAAAGCGGTATGGGCGCATGTATGATGAGGGCATCAACCCATTTGCAGAGTTCCAGGTGGGTGCCGACATTGTGGATTGGAAGGAGGAATGCTCCGTGTTTACCCTGGACTGTGTACCTTCCCTGGAGAAAATTAAAGTCTGTATGCCAGAAAGAGTTGTTCATACCTTCACGGTTTGTATGTGCCCTATTTTCATGGCATGCAACTTTTAGCCCACTGAACCAATGTTGGCCTAACCTATGTTTGCCTAATGTGAGCACTTACCTCAGTGGTTCTGGCTCACACCTCTTGCCAAGGTTTTGGCCAATTTCGACCCAGCATTAGCCTTCACACTTGTCAAGTTGCCAGGCCATTGGGCATGCCAGCGTAGATGCATGCAGCCTGGGATGTCCTTTGTAGCAGGCGCAAGGAGGCACAAATGTCCCCTGCAGGTTCCTTTCCATAGTTCGAGCCCCGTTTTAACAGAGATTTGAGTGAGAACTCAGTGAGGCTTATGCTCCGTCCTCATGCTAGCAGCACACACATGCAAGCTGCATGTATGAAGCATAACTGCAAAAGTGTTGGTTACGCTGTGAAAAAAAAAGAGCAATTCTTGCTTTGCAGAGAACAAATGCTGTGGTGCAGTAAGAAAGGTACTGTGCGGGGTCAAGTTCAGGGACTTGAAATGGAGGCTCGAGGGTGTGCCTTGAGCTTTGAGTGAAGCACCTGGGGCATTGCAAGCTTTAAGCGATTTTCAGGAAAGAGTATGAAAAGTGAAACCCTCAGAAGCGCACACACATGCTCACACTCTGTCTCTTTCTCTCTCTCTCTCTCTCTCTCTCTCTCTCTCTCTCTCTCTCTCTCTCTCTCTCTCTCTCTCTCTCTCTCTCTCTCTCTCTCTCTCTCTCTCTCTCTCTCTCTCGCTCACTCACTCCCACTCACACACACACATGCACAAACAGACACACACAACAGTCTTTGATGGACCTCATTTTGTCATGGAGATATGTCTGGTTTTGGGATCAGCATTCCAAAATCTTCCAGCTTGGAGCAAATTTGCCAGTTTGCACAAAAATACTTTGTCAAATTACCTGCATCCTTACAAGGGTTGTAACTGCAGGGCTAGAGGTCAAGCATACCGTACTTACACGCACTCACTATGCACTCTTACCAAAATTAGTTTCTCACATACGCATCACTTACGCACCCCTTACAGAAGTTAATGTTTTCATATACGCACGTTTACGCAGTGCCAAAAGTGCCTTAGCCCAAACAAATCAATTAGCAACTGTTCCTCACAATGGTTTCCTCTGCGACCTTACACTTTTTTCACTCATAATAAGACCTAGTTTGGCATCTAGCCTAATCCTGGAGGTCTTGGCCTCGAATCCTACTACAAGTCATCAGAGCCCCCTCCACCCTCAGTGCTGCCACTCCCTGAGCTGAGCTGGAAGTCCCCACGAGGACGTGGAGTGGGACACTGCTGCTGCTGCTCGCCACCTTGCTCACTCATCGCCTATGATAAATTTTCCCACTAATCCGCACACATACGCAGCGCCTCAAATAATTATTTTTCCTCCAGCTACAATTCTTACGCACAGCCCCAAAAGATATTTTTGCGTAATGATATAATTTATGTACGGTACTTAGCTTGTGTGTGTGACTCACGGCTCTTTCTGAGCCAATATGTCTCCTTTCCTTAGTTTGGCATAGGGATAATTGCCTCTGCCTATGTGGGTTTTCTTTCTTTGCTTGGCTGGCATGGCTGTAGACAGAGCTTTGTTTGCATTCATTCAGGGGCTGGAGTGCATTGACCCACTCAGGCACCAAAGTGCAATGGAACATGCTGGAATGCATCGACACATGAAGGTCGCGCCACTGCTCACGTGCATGCATCTGCTCTCTGCAGGGTCAGCAGAGGGAACGGCAGAAGAGCAGCATGCCTCTGCCGGATCGGCTGATGTACCGATTTGGACAGCTAGTGTTTGGAAGGTGAGGCTGGACTCAGAGCTGCGCACACCTGTGAACAGGATAAAGGAAAGACTACTCGTCATTGCCTTTCCACACTTTTTAATGGGTTTTCTGCAGCGGGTGCTCATGTCGCTCTGTCCTCAGCTCAGCTTCTGGCTGTGTCTGAAATGCCCTTCATCTGAGGCACCATAGACACAATAAAGTTGCTCTGACAAGGCACCTGTCTCCAGGAATCCTACTCGACTGCTTACTTCCCTTGCGTCGACCCTGAAGCTGCAACACAGTCAACTGCTGCTCCGCACTCGTGCCTTACAGCCAAGGCAGAAAAACACTTCTCCTTGAATCAGCTGCTGCTCCCACATGTGCCCTGCAGCCAAAGCGCCCGCCTGGGCACCTTCATCTACCTGTGTGGCCTGCATCTGCTCGTGCTGCTGCTCATCTCACGAATGACCCACAGTGGCAGCAGCGACATGTATGCCCAGCAGCTCCACATCATGGAGAACAGTAGGCACGCTATGACAGCAGCAATGCACCACGAGCCAGGCTCCTCCGAGAAGTCGTCACACGCACTGCCCCCCCCCCAGCATTGATCACTGAGGCGGCACCTTATGATGTGTGTGGGCTAGGTCTTCTGATTGGGGGGGGGGGAAGATGGATGTTTGAATGTTTGTTGCTCTTGGAAATGTTTGGAAATAATCGAGCACCTGCGCAATAAAGGGACGTTTAGACCTGCTTGTATCTCGCTTGTTTGAATTGCACTGAAGGCTGTGAAGCATGCCCATGTCGTGAAGGAGGCAGTTGAAGTCCTATTTCGCTTAGTGCCCTTGCACTGCCGCATTTTCCCTTGCTTTGTAATTTTACATGCCAATTGCATGTACCGTACGCTCACTTTTCTATAAAACCTTCTCCTCTGGTTCCTCACTTGGGTGTTGTCCTTGGGGGGAGAAGGGAATTCCTTCTAAGGCAAGGCACTGTGCAGTTGCATGCTTATATATATATATATATATATATATGTTGACATGTCTGTCAAATCCTTCCTGACTTTATAATGAAACGAAGTGACCCAAAGGGCTTTTTGCAGAAGGTTTAGCGCATGGGGGGGGATTCTGCAGCGTGGGCACTAGCTGCTTCTATAAGTCATGGGTTAAAGCAAGTGCAGTTCTTTGTTACATGTTGAGGGATTTCAAGTGTAGCAAGGAATTCTGACGCCTGGGGTCCCTTGATTTTTAATTGTAGCCTTCAAGGTTTTGCCGACAGTGTAATAAATGCCGGCCCCTCACAGTTGGTGGGGGGGGCAGGATATCTTACCTCTTGGCAGTGTGCCTCAAATTCTGTGGCGGAGGGGCCTTTCGGTTTTTTTGAGCCGTCGACCATGTTTCCTGCAGGCCACTATTCTGGACATATCTGCAAATATTAGCTTTCAGACAATTGATTTTCTGAACTTGGTTTCACCCTGCAAAAATGAGACTTCATGGACTCAACCAGAAGTTCGTTTCGAGGGGATTGAAGTAGAAGTGCCCATTCCAAATTTGTTAGTTTTAATCTGGGTAGTTCAATTTCCTGGAATACCGTAGCAGCACTAATGTATTGCGAGACTGTTTTATTGCAAGGTCCAAAAAAATTTCGTTGAATTTTTTGCGAACATTATGGGTTTGCGAGGCCTGCCAAAAAAACTCAAATTTTGCAACTTATGCGTTTTTGCGTCTCATACACACTGGCTTTTGGTCTTCACTCACCCCCTTCCTCCGACTCATCTATAGGAGTCTTAAGAGCCCTCTGCGCTCCCCTGTCTCTGCCCTAGTTCCTCCTGCCCCACCTGCCTCCCTCCTGATGTATGTAATGCAAGCGCGTGCTGACACCCTCCTCCCACTGCCAGTCCAGTCCTGGCTTGGATTGGGAGCAGCTCAAGCCACCTTGAAGGGCAGGTGGTGCCTGACCCAAAGGCAGGATCCTGGGCCCCTAAGGGAAAGGCCCAGAATATCGAAAAGCAGGGTGGGGAAGGAGGTGGCTGCGCATGCAATTGCAGCAGCAGAGCTTCCTGGGCAGACCATTGCCCTCCTGGGCTCTATCGGTGGGAGTCAATGGGAGGCTCTTTCCTCAATGCACGCGGCTGAACGGCAAGCGTAGATCTTTCTTTCTTTCTTTCCTGGGCAGACCACTGCCCTCCTCGTGCTTCTGCTTGGAACAGCCCACATTGAAAAGAAGTCTCTGCCCCTAAGCAGCATGTGGCTGCATTCTGGAGACCGATTGATTGCTAAATACAAACCGACACCCTTTGCGCAGGCCTTGAAAAAAGTAATTTTTAAACGCACTTCATATTGCAAGAAACCCCAATAATTATTTAATTAATCGCAATACCCTCAGTGCTGCTACGGTAGCGTTCGGTTCTGATCTTCTGAATCACTGGAGACACTTTTTAAATTTCTGAGTCACTGGAAACGCGGTCAATAAGTCTATGTTCAAGGGTTTACAAGGGTTTACAATGGTGGCCTACAGCCCGAGACTCTGGCTGATGGCAGCTGGTGAAACAAGCTCAACCAGTATCAAAAATTGAGACCAAGTCTGACACAAATCTAAGAAGTCTGTATGAGTCTTGGTTTAGGAAAGCATTGATCTCAGAATCAGTGATAGTATGATGGCAAGCCAAGAATGGAATAAAGTCAGCGTTTGAAGGCGGAGCAAACACACGCAAAGTCTTAAACATCTCCTCAAAAAGGTCCTTGTATCTCGTGCGTAGCTCACGCACCTCAGTACATTTGCAAAAGAAAAGCACATGTTTT
Organism: Dunaliella primolecta; assembly: GCA_914767535.2. Taxonomy (NCBI): domain Eukaryota; kingdom Viridiplantae; phylum Chlorophyta; class Chlorophyceae; order Chlamydomonadales; family Dunaliellaceae; genus Dunaliella; species Dunaliella primolecta. The sequence goes on from OU611762.1 coordinate 6,311,409, forward strand.
TCATCCTGGACTTCCCCACACTCACACTTATCACAGATACTTGAACCCCCAAGCCATTTACAAGACTTCACTCTCAAGTGATGAGCACCAATCTAAATCTGCTAATGTTTCTCAAAACATGCTTGTCCAAATCCTTGAACAGATACGAGGGGATACAAAAAGGAGCACCTCTGGGACCACTCTCAGAATTCCCACACCACTTATGGTACGTCACTACCTTCTTGTTAACTGCACGAGGACAAAAAACATCGGCCCCTCTCCACACTTTCTGCTGTCTGTATCGCAAATCACCAATGAACTCTTGCATGGGGATTTTCTCAGCTCTCAGCATGTTCTGTTTGAACGAATCACCATTCCGCATTCCACCAAAAGCATTAGAGACTTCAGCAGCCCAGCAAGAGGAATCAAAAGAAGCCAGACTTAAATCAGCCCTCAGCACACGATGCAAGACTTCACTATTGGAGTCAAGCATGCTATTAAAAAACTTGATGGAGGCACGGAACCAGAAGAACTGCAGAGGCTCCTGGCCACACTCTCTCAACACCGGCCAATTTGTAGTACTGTTCTTTACTCCAAGAATGCGCCTCAAGGAACACAGATGTCTTTTCTGCAATTGACTCTCAAACTCACTGCCTTCTCTCAAGTAATGAGTTCCCCACACCTGGCACGCATACTACCCAGCAGGAATGCCATACACCTTGGACAACCAGAGCATAGCATGAGGCCTGTTTTTCAGGTCATGACCCTTGGCAAACTCCGAAATCCTTCTCTGTGCAGCCATATAAGGCCGCACCGCATGCTCCTCAGCTACCTTAAAATCCATCTTTTTATCCAACAGCACTCCCAAATATTTGAACCTGTCCTTCTCTGGAAGGACCACTCCATCTTACGTAAAAGGATTCTGCAGAGGAGAGACAGACGTACTGTTGAAGTGCACCACCTCAGACTTAGCTGTGTTTACAGTCAACCCTTTTCTCTGAGCATACACACGGAGTCTGTCCAGCATCTTCTGCATTTCACCAGGGTCATTCGTAGTTAATCCAAGGTCATCAGCGTACATCATGTGGGTCTATGTTCTCTTTAAGGAATCAATGTTTAAAAGGGAGGGTTTTTCTGCCTACATACTTTTTCCTTTTCCTAGTGTGCCTCAAATCAGGAGTCCTGACAGTTATCATTAAGCTGCAGATGAATCAGACCAAAGTTGCAAACATGTAACTACCTAAGAGGGCAGCTTAGCTGAAGCAGATAAAGATTGCCTGCCAGATGGGGAAGTGGGAGCCAAGCAAGAGAAAACTCCTGAAGATTTATCAGTTACTTAAAAAACGAAGGAAAAATAATTACCTTGGAACTGTGCATCTGGTACAAGCCAGATCTCGAAAACTAAATTCACATGAACAACACTGCGAACAATATACATCTAGATAAATCAAATTTAAGGCCATTAAATGAAAAATTTACAATTGCTGAACACTATACCTAGGTAACTAGGTAACTGAAATTGAACAATTTGTTTTCGGCTTGTTCCCACTCCGAGAGCGAAAGTACAGTGAAAATACCTGATATTGGAAGAAAAAGTGCTCAAAACTAGTTTGTCCGAACCAGCCATCCTGCGTGTGCTTTCATGGTTTGTGATAAGTGCGAGAAGAAGCTCGCTAGTGGTGTGGTGAGTGTGCAACACCTTCAGTATACTTATGGCATGCTCAACTGAGCCCTACACACACACACACACACACACACACACACACACACACGCACGCACGCACGCGCACACGCACACACGCATGCACGTACGCACGCGCGTGCGCAAGCGCACACACACACACACACACACACACACACACACACACACACACACACACACACACACACACACACACACGCACACGCACACACGCATGCACGCACGTACGCACACACGTGCACAAGCATACACACGCACACACGCACGCGCGCGCACACACACACACACACACACACACACACACGCATGCACACACGTACGCACGCACGCGAGCAAACACACACATATTCATGCACGCACCCTTACATGCACTCAAGCACATAGGAACACAGATAAATGCTGATAAAGGCACGAGTACTGTGTGCACTCATTCATTCCAGAATGCACATATGCTTCTTGCATGCATGGAAGAGTTGCATCCATTTAGATAGGTGTGTGTGTTTGCGCGCTTTGTGTGAAAGAACATTATTTCTCCTTCAAGATTTCTTCATTGCTTGCCTTTTCTTGTCGCAGGCCTGCCCAGACAAATGGAAGGATGGTAGGTGGCTACCCTACGTTGTTGACATTCTCGTGGTGCACCTAATCAGCCGTTTACTGCTTTTCTATCACTGTTCCAAGGCACTAAAAAATAATTTTAACAAGAATGCCCAGCTTGCTTTCATGCACACCAGAATGCTCATGTCAAACTATTGTTACCATTTAAACCAACTCTCACCAGGTGCAAGCAACACATTACAAAGTGGGAAAGTGAAGGTCAATGAGAACAAGCTTTTGACAAAGAAGAACCGGTGAGTTCCTGTTTGCTTCTGTCCATAGCTGTCCATGATGAGTCTTCTCTCGTTCGCCCATTTTCAACCTGGCAATCCAATTGCACTTGCGCTCGCAAGTGCAGCGTGGCCTGCTGCTTCTTCCCCTGAACAGCATGAGGAACAGTGCAACAGGAAGCATTGACCACATTTAGTGGAAGTCGTTCCTTGCTTTTTGTCATTTGTGGACATATGCATTTTGTGGACATGCAACCTTGCATCCTCAGCCATTGACACTCGTTGCTGCTTTAAGCAATCCCAATGTCACACTCTGATGCATGAATCAACATATTGTTTGAATGCTGCAAGGACTGCTTTGGATCAAGCTAGTCCAGCAAGCAGGTTGGCAAAAAAAACGGAACGTTCATCCTGTGTTTCGCCCTTCCGCCACAAACCCACTGTAAAAAGGCATCATTCATCAGCTTTCTAGGGGTTGGCTTTGGCGCATTTATTTACCTTGTTGTTGTTGTTGTCGTTGTTGTTGTCGTCGTTGTCGTCGTCGTCATTGATGCGTTGTTTCTCCTTTGTCATGAATGCATTCCTTAGATGCAATTTTTCTTCCTTGGTTCTTTGCATTACAGGTATACCCCGTATGGAGGAGGGAAATGCACAGTGTGCAAAACGGGCCTTCATAAGCCGGACCACAAGTACTGCCACCAATGCGCGTACTCAAAGGGACTGTGCGAGATGTGCGGGAAGCAGATCCTGGATGTCAAGAAGTGAGTCTTGCATTGCATGGTTACCTTCAAAGGTGACAACTAGAGAGTGCTCTCAGCATTGTAACACTGCACACTGTTGTCAAATTTACCAGCTCCCAGGGTTGCTTGAACCATAATTTGGACTCGAGCATAAAAGATTGAGCCAGCCCAGCTGTGCCTTTCGTATGCCATTTTATGTTGTAGCATGCTGATGATGTCAACAAAATAAATTAAATGCACACACGGTCAGCAGTGTTTGGGGTAGTCACAAGATGCCTGGGCTCCTCGTTGACCCAATCTTGAAATTTAAACTCTTCCCCATTCTCTTGTACACTCCGACTTGCCACAGCATTTGTGAGAAGCCAGGAATGAATGCAACTGTTTTTTTTACCTTTCCCAAATAGCAAGCCTTGTAGCAAAGCTGCCTTTTTTTGGAAGTAATATGGATACTACATTAAATTTTGTTTTATCCCGGGGGGGAGGATATTTCCTGGCCTTTTGGGGGCACGAATCAAATCATTACAGAATCATGTATTTAGTATCCTGGGTCAACTCAAGAGCTTTTGATCGGCATACTTTTAATATGAATAGGATAGCCATTTAAATATCCAATCAAATTTTGTGTTGGTATATGCTACGGTATATATATTGCAAAGCAGCGCTGGGGGTTTTGCAAATAATTTTAAAAAATATTGGGCTCCTTCGCAATATGAAGTGAGTTTGAATATTGCTTTTTTCAGGGCCTCGCCCGCAAAGGGTCCAGGTTTAAGCAAAAAAACCAGGCCCCAAGATGCAGCAACATGCTGCTAAGGGGCAGAGAACTCGTTTTGACATGGGACCAAGCGGAAGTGCGAGGAAGGAATGGTCAGGTCTGGAGGAAGGAGCACCGCAACCACCTCAACACAGAGCTGTCATGCAAGTTAGAAGAGCACAACAAGAAGGTGGCTAGTGCCATTGCAGCCAAGAAAAGAAAAGAAAAACTATGAAGCCAGAAGGATCTCTCCCTACATCAATTAAGGAAAAGGAGACACATTGGCTCAGAAGGCCAGACAGCCACCCCCAAATGGAATGGACTCAGGCTCAAGGTAGCAAGCTGCTGCTCAAGGCCAGGGAGGGGCAGAGGCAGGCGCATTAGGTGCAGAGGCAGGAGGGGGCGTGGGAGGGCAAGTGGAGGTGTCTGAGAATGAGATGTCACCACAGATGAAGAGGTGGGAGGGGATGGGTAGGGAGCACCGCATGTGAATACGTAAGAGTCCACAAATTATGGGATGAGGCCAAGAGAGTGAAAATAATGTTGGCTAGAATTTGAAAAGAAACACAAGGGAGAGCGTGTCCAGCAGTACAGGCCAGTTGACCACCTTTGGGTCTTTCCAAGGCGCTAGGATTTTAAACAGCATTCGCGAAGCGCAGCATGCACACAATAAGGCGCTTAGCCAGGAACGTTAATTCACTTTTTTCATCACACATTTGCGACCTCACCCAAATCGCTTTCTAAAATTACAATAACTTCCAAAGAAATATATGAACGCACTTCGAGCACATGGATCCTCAAAGACGTGCCGCGGATGATGCGCTTCACATTCCGCGCGCTGGTAATATTCCAAAATTACGTGGCGTCTTTCAAGCAACATGTTTTAAACGTTGCAAGTAACCTCTGCCACCCAGCGCGTGCAGGCTGCGGATGCGCCTTTTTATTTGCAGCCATCGCATATGCAATCGATAATAATATTATATACATTCCAAAATACGTGATTGGCACAAGCACTGAAGCGCCTTGTCTAGTTGTTTTAGACAATGCTGCAACTCTGGGATCCCAGGTTCTTCATTGTCCCTACAATGGTAATAATTTTGCCGCACCATACCCTCAGCCCTCGATTCTTAGCACTTAGCCATAATTTGTACTTTCAACCCACATTTATAGTATATCATTTGCACTTCTGCAGAAATGAGATTTACTTACATCTCCCCCCTCCCCCCCTACACACAGTGCATGAAAAATACTTTGCATTTAAGGTTGGGCTTGCAATAGCCACAAGGCGTTTATGTTCCACAAGAGGTCTTTTGCGTGCTCAGCATGCTAAACTTCAGGCAAACCTACAGCTCCTGGTATGTCTTATGTGCTTTCTTGCTGTATAAACACCCTCTGTTATCTTTGATAAGCAAAAGCCACGCTTGTAGCAATAGTCCAGCTTTGTTTTGACTTCGGCCTAACACGCTTGGACTCGAGACATATGTAATTAATAAAAAAACTTAAACAACGCGGCGCCTTGGCACCATACATTCACTTTCTTTTCAATCCATATCTTTTGCGATGACATTCTTTTGGTACAAGGGCCCCAAATTATAAAGAACCACCCAAGTTGGTGCAGTGTATGGTCTTGAATGGAGATTTGATGGTCAAAGGGTAGGATTCACGCCGCGGCTAATTTGGGATTTGGGCTCAACTTTTGGACAGTTGAGCCCTGATACAACAGATGTTTTGCAACCAAGCTTGAGTGTCCAAAATTTGGGCTTATCTACGCTGGGAGCATATTATGACCGCGTTTCCAGTGGGCCAATCTGGAATAAATTTTGTTTTTCTGGAGCAATCCGGAAATTGTACTGTTCTGGAAATTCGTTTCCCAGAATGGGCTGTTTCCAGTGGAAAATCTGATTTGGAGTTCTTTTCAGTGCCCCCAGTTCTTCAATTAAAAATAGCAATTGATTCGAGTAAATAAATAAATCATTTCAACTCTTGACGATGCGCCTTTTGCTTCTTCCTCTCCTCCTTGTCTTGGTTGCTGGGTCATACCACCCTTATGCCTTTTTGAAGGCACATGCCTGAGGCGCTGCAGGCGCTCCAGGCGCCGCTTTTGCCCTGACAGTGTGCTGGATGAGTTTGAAGATGATGGCATGGCCCTTTTGCAGATGGAAGATGATGGCATGGCCAAGCTGGGGGACATGCATATGCACAGCAGTCTTGCTCAGCACTCCTGATTTAAATTTTGTTGTAATTTTGCTAGCTCACAAAGCACAATAAAATGTGTAAGGCGCATAACGTTATGTTAACATCACACGATAGGCATCTGCTTGAAGCACATTTGCATCATGAGGATACTTCAAGGCAAGCCTGCGCGTTGACTAAAAAACTCAAGAACTGTTTGTTTTCTGGATCATGATTCCTGGTCCGCCAATATAATTTCAATGTTCCTGTTAGAGTTTGAAGCTATAAACTCTTGCAGACCTAGAATATCTTACAAGGGCCCTGCGCCACACAATTTTGATGACTTTGTTGGAGCTTGGTCTTTACATATTATGTAAGCAGTAACACATTGAAGAATGTGTAGGCTTCACCTTAAGTACCTTCTCACAGCTTCAGGTTTGCACATTATATCATCCCTATTATTTTAGGCAGGGCTGGGTCATGCGTGGGTTTGGGGGCAGCTGCACGCGCCTTAATACGCATACGTTGCTTGTGTACACGTTTTTCAGGGCCCAGTTTGGGGAGGGAGGGTCTCGGGTGAGAAGACCCCCTGGGAGACACAACCACCTCCCAGAAACCCACCCTTCCACCCGAAGGCTGTGGCTTCTGCATCACACAGAACCTTCGGCCCACTGCACATTTTGTACATGAAGCCAACCTCTGTTGGGTCGCTTCCCCACTAGCAAGATCCGCTGCCCCATTCCAGGCTGCAGATGTGTGTGTGCGTGTTCTTGTCAGCAACGTGGCTGTGGTTGATGACTAAGATTCTGGATGACAGGTCCAGCTGGGGGTCAACTCGACCTGGTCAAGGACTAAAGTGAGGAAATCTGGATGTACAGGCAGTTTGAATCCATTCTCTAAGGACCAGTCGAGTCAAAAGCCTGGCAGAAGAGACGAGGGTTGCTGAATCTGGTAGTCAAATTACAAATGAGACCCTGGACACCCTGGGTTGGGCCTACAAGGCACCGCCCACACACAAATGATCAGACATTTGGCAAACAGCCATTTTTAGCAAACACATTTAAACGCCAATATTGAAAGGAACAAACTTCCCTATTCTGATCCACCTGAGAATATTGGACTTGGAGCTCCTACCCAAACTGACTGTCTGAGCACAAAAAACGCATTGAAGAATGCACCAACAGGAAGAAGCAACACTTTGCTGCTGCCTCATGCAATGCACAGCTTTGCTGAGATAAGGAGCGCTTGTCTACAGGTCGTGGCGTCAAAGCTTTTTCAATACATCAGGGCATGGAGGGCAAGACAGGGGAAATTTCACACCAATTATTTTGGAAAAAGTGTGATGCGGGGAATGGCAGTTATCCTCGTAACACGTATTTCCCTTCCTTTCCTGAACCCAGTCCTGACTTTAACATACCAATAATCATGTTTATGCCACGTGCTGATTGCAGGTACAAGCAGTCCACAGCATGACGTGGCAATCTCCCTCCTCCAAGCAGCTTTGCTTGTATTTTTTTGAATATGCTTAACATTCCAGTTCAGGAGTAGTCTCCTGGCCAGTCCTGCTGGACAGATCACCAATATTGACTCTGTAGCTTGGATTGCAAGTGCTAGAAAAGGCATGTGACAGAGTTTCTCTGCATGTCTCCAAAAAATATTGCCTCTTACTGCGTACCTATTTAGCTCTATTAAACTGTCGCTATGAAGCATTTTGTCAAGTTTGCATCGGCTTTTGAGTGCTTAGTTCATAAACTTGCATTTCTGATGGAGATTCATTTTCAGATTCTTGTGTTGCTCACTAGTTGCTGCCTTCTTCCACGGTCTGAGGGCGCCATGTTTATTTTAACAAGGAAAAGCAGCTGCAGAGGCCGAAGCTCAACCACGACCCCCCTGGAGCAACTTCCTTGCTCGCGTGCATGAACAGATTTTTGTTGGAGCTGGCAGAACGGGAGGGGGTTCAACTGAGGCCCCAAAACAGGTGCTTTCTGCATGCTTCCCGCATGTAATCCCAATCGGCACCTTTCAAGCTTGTCTGTTATAAGATGTGCTGCGAATCAACAGGGGGGCTGATAAAGGTTGCGGAAGCAGAAAAGCAGCTGCAGAGGCCTTTGAACGAGGAAAACAGGAGATTTGACACTTTCCCTCATTCTGTAAAATAGTAGTATGCCATAACAGTGTTGAATACTAAATTATCCATAAACTGGCTCCTTTTCTGTAGCACTAGAGAAGTGCCAGCTTTGGTGCACATACGCAATTAGCTGCGGTGTGAACATTACCATGCACCAAACTTTCATTTCAGGGAAAGGGTTGCGTAGCTGTTTACTGCTGCCTGTGTCCATGCCAGATCATCTACTGCATCAAGTCGGGTGATTTTGGGCGGTTCGGAGTCCTTGTTTTAAACAACATTCAATGAAGTTCATTGCAAAACAACTTGCTTTGTTTTCATTTGAAATGAAGTGAAAAGACATGATGGGTTGGTCAGCTTCAAGGTTCCAGCCAATCCCTCGAGGAAAATCAGCCTGAGTGGTACATAAGAGGTCAACTTTTGTTCACCTTTTTTAATTGTTCTGGATGAAGCATGGCAATGGATCAGATTGGTGATTTTGGGAATGGAGCTGTGGGCCCTTTTTGGATGATCTGAGGCCAAGAGAATGGTTCAGGGGCATAAATCTTTTTTTCTAGAATTGAAGGAAGTTCAAAATTTTTGGGGTGAACGTGGGTTTTCTAAAGACATCAATGGTTGGCATCCAACCTACAAGTTGTAGGTTAAAGAAAAAAACATGAAAAAGAGCTTGTCTGATGAGCAGGCAAAAATGGAAATCAAGTAAGATGAACACTTCTGCATAGTATTTTTCTCAGGTCTATTCCCTCAGGGATTGATTACACCTGGCCAGGCTGGAATTGGCCATTCGAAGGCCAGTTGTTTTTTCTTGTCTAATGCTATTCCCTTTTCATTATCCTTTCCCAAAGACTATTTGATTTCAGTATCATATCAGGAATTCAGGAATGACAAAGCGATATGGCACGTTTGCAGACAAAGGGCGTTCTGGTGAGGAGATTGAAGTTCTTGACTTTGACCGCGTTTCCACTGGGCCCTGTCCGGGAAATTCAAAAACAATTTCCCGGTCCGTGATTAAATTCCCCGGTCTACCGGGAAAAGAATTTCCCGGTCAGTTGTTTCCAGTGGACATCTGTACCAGGGAATTCCCTTGCCACTTGAGAGCCCTTAGACATGTTTACAACGATGAATGAAGTTATTATTAAGTTTTCCAAAGCATTTGGGGTCTTCTGGAGGCATTTGAATTTCCCGGTCCGCCTGAATTTATATGCAAGGGGGGGGGTCCGCATATAAATTCCCCGGTCCGGGAAATTCATCTACCGGGAAATTCATTTTCCCGGTCCGCCGAGGAATTTCCCGGACCGCCCAGTGGAAACAACTTTTTATTTCCCGGTCCGCCAAATCAATTTTCCGGTCCCAGAGGAAACGCGGTCTTTGAAATGAATAAATTTTATCTGATATAGTTATATCTCACAAATCGCATTGGATTTTCGTACTTTGTATTTGCATCAAAGGCAGGGTTGAAGGTGCCTTCATTGTCGTCGTTTCGCAGGTTAGAATTGATAAGCAATAAATGCAGGCTGGCGTGTCGGAGAGTTGTGCATCGTCCTGGTGGTGGCAAGAAAAAACCAGGCCCACTCCACTCCCTGCCACGTGGAACACTACAGAAGAGACATGCACTGATCCAGACTCAAGAAACCGCAGGCGCTGCATGAGACTTATGAGGCATTGGAAGAGGAATGCAGCAGGGTGAGGTTGAACATAGGGTTTTGTCTGTTTCACACATACACAAACACACACACACACACACACACACACACACACACACACACACACACACACACACACACACACGCGCACGCACGCACGCACGCACGCACGCGCGCGTGCGCGCACACACACACACACACACACACACACACACACACACACACACACACACACACACACATACACACAATACACGCACACACAAACACACAGACACACGCAAACACAGACACACACACACACAAACAAACAAACACACAACACACGCGCACACACACACACACACACACACAACACACACACACAACACACACATACACACAATACACACACAACACAACACACACGCACGCACACACACACAAATACACACAATACACACACACACAACACAACACACACGCACGCACGCACGCATCCCCCCCCCCCCCCCACACACACACACACACACACACATGCGCGCGCATGCAAGCGCCCCTTAATTGTGTAGCATGCACGTCCACCCTCACCACACAGATGCACATCATTCTGCCTCATCATAAGTACACTGCCATATGCAAACTCGTGTAGTCAGCCTGAGGTTACATTTGCCGAGGTGGAGGAAACATACAGGCCGGTCTGTGAAGAAGCAGGCAGAGTCCCCCATCACAGCCTAGATGGCACCCAGCAACCTTCTTTAGAGGTATACAGCGTTAGAAGCTGCCTAAAATTCAATCATTGAAGCTTTTTGTGACTTTGCCGTACGATTCAGCAGCTGACTCCTTGCAGCCAATGTCCTGAAGGCTGATGTTGGCCAGCAGCTGCAGCTGACTCTTGCTGCCAATATCCTGTAGGCTGATGTTGGCCAGCAGCTTGAGGACATCCTATCTATGACTTCCGAGCTGGCACGAGAATTTGTCCAAGGTGAAGGTGGGTCTTCACCACCACCAAAAGATCTTCAGTGTACTTTGAGGAACTAGGTGACAATTTGGTTTTATCCACAATGGAGGCCGGATGAGATGAAGTACGACGTGACAAGTAGCAGGTGTTTCCTCCCATTGATCAAGCTGCACAATATAAAGACACCAAGACCCCAGAATCTGGGTTCTTCTCTGAAGCATCTACCAAAATCAACCGAGACAATACTTGATTATTGTGCAAGAATTTAAACAGCCTGCGGTAGGAGCAAGACACACTGACAAGGAGCCCGAGCAAGAAAATGAACAGCCTGCGGTAGGAGCAAGGCACACAAACAAGGAGCCCATGTGAGAGATTGGACAGCCTGTGGTGGGAGCAAGGCATGCTAGCAGGGAGTCCATGCAGAAAATCAAGCAATTTATGATGGAAGCAAGACACATGAACAAGGAGCCCCAGCACTCATAAATGCTTGAAAAGTGAGGGCAGACCATACTGGCCCAGCGAATTGCAGTAGAGGGAGCTTGTTGCTTTTGCGAGGCATATTCCATCTGCACCTACATGAGCTCTTAAGAGCTTCTCCTTTTTGTTCTAAACTTTTCAGATGCAGGTTCTTGATGCTTCACGAATTCAAATGCAATGATGTCTTGTAGCTCATGCTTTGATTCAAAGTTTGAATCACATAAATACCCCCTGCCTACCGTAGCGACGCTAACATCTTGCGACGCACCTATCTTGCGAGGTGCCCAAAACATTTTTTTTTTTTTGCGACTTTTAAGATCTTGCGAGGGGGGTCCAGAAGTTGGCAAAATTTGCCTCAAAATGGCGCAATAAGCAAAGTTTGTGAGCTGCAACAAACGGCTCCTCAACTCTACAGTTGTGCATGCAACCCTCAGTCCCCTGGTCCCCTGGTCCTCAACCCCTTCCTTCAGTTCTGCATGCAACCCTCAGTCCCCTGGTCCCCTGGTCCTCAACCCTTTCTACCCTCAGTCCATGTCCATGGCCTCAGTGCCCTCTGTGGTCTCCTCTTCTGTGTCAGAGACCTCCCATTCCTCCCGCTTGCGACCACGCCCGCGCCCGCGCCCAACCCTCAGTCCCCTGGTCCTGCTGCTGCACACGGGCAGCAAGAGTTGGCTCCAGACGGGTGCGGAGCTCCCTGGGCTGCCCATCAGCCTCTGTGCGTTTGCGCTTAGTGCACCCGGACTCAAAAAGGGTCCTTTGCCCCTTGGGCGCATGTGGGTCCATTTCTGGGTGCCAGAGAGGCCACAAATAGAAAGTACACATCTTGCGAGGTTTGACACAAAATAATTTCCAACGACGCTGATATCTTGCGAGGGGGCGCTGACAGTTAATTAATTCCTCGCAAGATACCCAGAGTCGCTACGGTATTTGTGCATGGTTCTGCTGTTTTCAGCCACTGAAGGGTGCAAAACACTTTATATGACCGCCACTTGAGCCACCAAAGGCTGCACAGCCATCAAAGACTGCACAACATGTTGTATGTTAAACCGCACTGCTCAAGGTGTCATCTTCTCTTTTGTATGAGCATTGTTACCAGGGTTGTTCAGTGCGACGAACGGCGCACTTTATTGAACTCGCACTTTACACGCATTTGATCGCATTTTAAAAGTGCTGTTCGTCGAACTTTTACCCCCTTCTGCAAAATGCAGCCTGCATAGTCCACTTGAAGGCCACTAGAAGGTCACCTGAAGGCCACTGTTATGGCACATGAACTCATCAGGACCTCTCATCTTCATTAACAATGCTTAAAATTGAAAGGTCAAGGGATGGAAGGCCTGGGCAAGCTCGTATGGGCTCTGCTGACCCCTGGCCCGGCCACCCCCCTCCTCGACCAAACGTGCGATCGAACAGTTCGACGAACTCGCATTTTACATGCATTTTACAGCATTTTTCATCTCAGAACGTCGCACTGAACAACCCTGATTGTTACTAGCTTCATTGCTTGTGGCTACCTCACAGGAGGACTTTCTAGCATTCAAGCCAAAGGGCAGAACCAGCAGCAACAGCAGCAGCAACAAAACAATGGCTTCCTTTCCAGATGGTTCCGAAGGAAAGACCCAGGTGTGCATGCCTTGCTGACTGACTGTCCACTGTCTCTTCTTGACTGCCTCTTCATTTTGCATGTTGATCATTATGCAAAAGTGATGCTTTGCAGAGAAATCAACATCCTGCTACAGGCCAAGGCATTCCTTGTTATCGTACACGATATGGATCATTCCGTACCCCTGGAAAAATATTATTTTTTGAATTCTGCCTTAGTATGCACCCCCCTTGGTATTTAATTTTGAGTGACCCGCATGTTCCCGCAGGAGCAATTAGCCCCTTTTTGCCCCACTCATGAGCCGTGTATGAAACCCCTGGGCTGCACATACTGCTGCTAAAAACAAAGACCTGCTCAAGACACAATCGCTTCCACTCTCAGAGAAATGTTGCTCATCAAGAATGCATGAGGTTCACCTGCACACACTGCTCCAGTACCATAAAGGCTAGTACCCCTCAAAGAAGGGCGGTCATCCAAGAACTCACAGTCCGCATAGGGTCCGTAGGCTGACTGTGCTTAACTCTGCTAGCTGCTGAAGGTCTGGAGCTCCAGTCTTTCAGCTATCATCTTGCTTTCTTTCTCGTTGCTGAACCTGTCTTCGTTCTCTGCCTGCCGTACTTCTCTCTGTCTGCACTTTGTGGTGGGGTGGTCATGCAATCTTCGAACCAATGTGGCCTCCTTTCCATAATTCATATAGGGAGTTTTAACTGCCAACGTAGGTTTTCTTTTGTTTTCCAGCTGCAAGTGCTGCTAGCTAGCAGCGCTGCTATACATGTAGGATGCTCCCAAATATAACGACCAACCCAGGAAACACAATTTCCCTCAATACTTGAGGAACGCCGGTCTGCATTTTTGCCCTGGTGCTTGATCAACAGCTTCATCTGATTGGCTTGTGCACTCTGCTGTTGTTCTTTCTTCTTACTAAGAAAGGGGTTCAGGAAACTCCCCATACCTAGCTGTCGACGCCCCACAGGCGCCTCAGGGCCTCCTTCAATTATACCTAAAATTTCTTTGAAATGATTAGTTTTCACTTTCACGCAAATTCTCGCATACCCCCCCCCCCCCCCCGGTCGTCATTCCGCACCCCCCAAAAAATCATGAGGTGGAATGGTATAAACTATGTAAGGTGCCATAAAAAATTGTCTTCACGCACCCCCCAAAAATGATATATTTTGCAACCACGCATCAACCACGCATCCCTGAAATATTTACTCTACACAACTGCGCATCAACAGTGCAGGGGCCTTTGCCTCCATTTGCTCATGAAATCTCATTTAAGCTTGCTTACAAGCCTTGAAGGTCAAGGTCCATGAACATAAAAGAACAGGGTCTGTTCACGCACAGCTTAAATCCATTTCAGCTCTTCCATCTCAGGTCAACCGTCAATCCAGTTCAGGGTACCCTTAAATAGTCAACACTGCCCCATACTTATTCCCCCTTGCCCACCACCACCCTGCTTCCATCCTCTAGTCCTCATCAATGCCCTCTCCATGCTTCTCTCTCCATGCTGCCGTCTTCATGCTCCCCTGCTGCCATTGGAAGCTTCCTTACCACTCTTTTTTGCCGCTCTTGTCTTCGCCGCTCTCTTCAAGCTGCTACTGCCCATGCTGCATCTGCTGCTGCTGCTGCTGCTGCTGCCCGTGCTGCATTTGCTGCCTGTGAGGCTGCGCAAGCTGGCCCTGCTTGTGCTCGCTTGCCCTGAGGGGCGGGGTGTGTGTGGGGGCTCCTATTTCAATCTTGCTGACCCAAAAACGTGTATTTACAGATCTGGGCATAACCATGCACTTGAAATAACCATCTAATTTCCATCATGCAGTCACCGCGCAGGGCGAATAACGTTATTTTTGCACTGTGATATACTTCTGTACGAAATTCACTAATGGCTGTATCCACTAGTGCTTGCAGTGAATTGGTGAGGAAAGTGTACTTTTGACCCTCCAGAGCGCCTTGCACATGCTCTGAATGAGATGTGAAGGGTTTTTCCTGAAGGAATTTGCAAACCGGTGGTTGATTCTGCTCATTGATCTTCAATATTCTGTCACTGCAAATGGCCGACAGGTTCTGGTGCGTTACCCCATGACTCAAATGATCAAGATTCAGCCACGCAGCCGAGGGAGGGAGGCGGTAATTTCTTTTTCTCTCAGTTTGCTTTCCCTACACAAGATGTTTAGGCCTGCATCTTTAGGTTATAGCATGCTTTGATATGCTTGTTACAAGCCCTTAAACATTTTTCTTTTTTGCGCAATAGATGGATGATCATATTGTCCAACTTTAGGCGCAATCAGGAGGTGATTAAATTCATGCTTAAATACGTTTTGCAGAGATGTGCTTATGATGTTTATTTCAAGGCAATGATTAATGAATACCCTATTTTCTCAGGAATTCCTCTGTGTGCTAACACTTGTGTTACTGGGCATTCATCCTAATATAATATTCATTTTCTGTTCCTGCGCATAAGCCTGCATCCCTTAAAGTATTAATTCTAAAGGATCTCGAAGGGGCAAACAGCATTGCTGCTTTGCCTGCTGCTATGGGGTGATGTTCGCAATAGCTTGAAAAAAATGTGCAGTCTTAGCTGTCAATGTCCCTCTAAGAATTTGGGGCTTCCTCAAAAATACTTTTTACTGTCTCACACATTCCGGCAACCCCAGGGATGGCAAGGGATTGCAAGAGGCCTACAGCCGGGTATCCCGGCTGATCGGGTGCTGGTGCAACATGCAGCATCAAAATTTGTAACCAAACCTGGTAAACAAATCCGTAAAAGTCAATTGTGTCTTGACCCAGGAAATTGTTGACCTTTTTGTTCAGGCTGTGATGCCAAATAGGGAATGAAGTCAGCTTCTGCAGGTAAGGTGAGGTTATATCGCTATATCCGCCTACAAGGGCAGCTGAGCAGAAAGGGAAGGGAAGGGTTACATAGCTGTACCTGCTTACAAGGGCAGCTGAGCGGAAACACTGAGACGTGTAACCAGATTTGGCCAACAGCTCAACTCACATAACTTGGACTGGAATTAAGAGATAGCAAAATCATGTGTGCTGCGGTCTGGTATCATACCAAATGATTTGTAAAAGCACGAGGTAGATTATGCTCACAGGTTTCAAAGTTGGATCAGATCAGAAAACTCCAAACATTTGATGAAAATGTACTGCAACTCCTCTCAACTCTCGTCATCGAGATCAGGCATGGGCTACTGCTAGTAGCCCTCCTGATCCCCATTGACTTCTTTTCGAAAGAAGAAACAAGTCGTTTTTTTTGGTGGCCCTATATTGTGGCCCTTAATAGACTCTCCCGTACTCTTGACACCCACAATTTGACTGAGACAGAACTGGCCAGAAGCTTATCAGCACGATCATACGAAGCCAAAACAGCTTGTCCAATAAACCCCATGCCAGGGGATTCAGTGAACCACGCTACATAAATAACACAGCATATGCATAATTGATGAAAACGGAACATACACCAACAGGCTGGAACTGGTCAAAGCTATACACAGGGCATACTCTCCCCCCCCCCCCGACTCGACCCAGACAATGGGGGTCATGCCCCTAACACACATACATCCTGATTCCAGAACTTACAGCAAACCCCTCTTTGATGCTCAGGATATGGAAATAGAAAATGCTCCCCCCAGTAGCCAAGACAGCCTGTCTCCAAACATTCAACATCAGACAGAGGCTCACACATGCCAAGGCAAACACACTCACAAAAGAAACAATCCCAGTGCGGAACAGCCTCAAGCACAAGCACATAGCATAGACCCCACTCAACCCCTTTTGACACCCCTCACACAGGCCCTGCCCCCAGAGCCTACCCAGACCCCAGAAACTGGGGGCGGGAGGCCCAGAGGGAGCCGAGATCCCACAGCATACCTAGAGCATAACACACTACCCATTATAACCCCATGCTCCTACCTCCAAACACACCAGGCACTGACGCTACCCAGTGGCTCTGGAACTATAAGCAGGATAAGGCTGCTGAATTGAGCGCAGAACAAGCTCAAGGGTTTACAAGGGTTTACAATGGTGGCCTACAGCCCGAGACTCTGGCTGATGGCAGCTGGTGAAACAAGCTCAACCAGTATCAAAAATTGAGACCAAGTCTGACACAAATCTAAGAAGTCTGTATGAGTCTTGGTTTAGGAAAGCATTGATCTCAGAATCAGTGATAGTATGATGGCAAGCCAAGAATGGAATAAAGTCAGCGTTTGAAGGCGGAGCAAACACACGCAAAGTCTTAAACATCTCCTCAAAAAGGTCCTTGTATCTCGTGCGTAGCTCACGCACCTCAGTACATTTGCAAAAGAAAAGCACATGTTTTTCATCCTGGACTTCCCCACACTCACACTTATCACAGATACTTGAACCCCCAAGCCATTTACCAGACTCCACTCTCAAGTGATGAGCACCAATCTAAATCTGCTAATGTTTCTCAAAACATGCTTGTCCAAATCCTTGAACAGATACGAGGGGATACAAAAAGGAGCACCTCTGGGACCACTCTCAGAATTCCCACACCACTTATGGTACGTCACTACCTTCTTGTTAACTGCACGAGGACAAAAAACATCGGCCCCTCTCCACACTTTCTGCTGTCTGTATCGCAAATCACCAATGAACTCTTGCATGGGGATTTTCTCAGCTCTCAGCATGTTCTGTTTGAACGAAACAGAACAAGCTCAGCTAGGCTAGCAACATCTTCCGCTATGGCCATGTCACCCTAACAGTCTTGGGCTGGTAACATTTATGGAAACCCAAGAGATTCTCTCAAGAGAAGCAGCAAACTCAATACAAAGTACAATGGCACCCTGTCAGCATTGAAAAATGGGCCTTGCCCATTTCCAAAATGACGGGCTGAAAGTAGCCTTTTCAAAGCATGCACCTAGAAAGATTAAAGAAGACCCGTGCTGCCAACTCTGCTGGAGCCCTGTGAGCAAAGAACACACCCACGAGTCTCAATGCTACGACGATATGCCCACCTGTGATACCTGCTACCGCACTTACCATTGGGGCTGTCTCATAGATGTCAAAGCATGCTCTCAAAATGACCGGGTATTGAGCAAACCAAATGAGCATTGAAACTGCCCTGCATGCTCCCCTCTGTCAGATTCCCATAAAGCGTAAAGACTCAACTTCTCTGAAGATTGTGAAATGATCCATGTGGAATGGCATCCCAAATGGGAAGCTGCTGATATGCTACAGATGCATCCAGATTTACACGCCCATGTCCAAGCCTTTGAGGAGGAAAGGCTGGAACACACATTAGACCCCCGGAATGATGAGGTAGACCTGGACAATCTTGTCAACCAAGGCTTTGAAAGCAATCCCCAGAGCCTTTCTGACTCTCCATGGCTCTCAACTACCGGCTGCGCCATTCGCAAAAATGTTACCTTTGACTTCCAACCTACCAACCCCCAGACAGATATCATGCCAACATGGCAATGTGATCATATCATTAGAAGTGTTGACCTCATGAAGGAAAGTCTCCAACCTGACACATCTGATAAGGTCGCCATGCCAGCACAAATGCCGGAAGTTATCACCTCTGAATGCGCTTATATTTACAATGCCGATGGCAAGTGCGTTGGCATGCTCACTGTAGACAGACTCAAGACCCTGCTCGAAGCCTTTGAAGCAGCCAGAAGGGCAAGCATCCATGCCACCATCCAGCCACCTATTCAGGATCCAGCAACTGAAATTATGGGACTGCTCTCTCGTCAAAAGGCTCAACAAAAAAATCTCCCAGCCAAGAGCAAAAAGCTCCACCGTGTGAAAATTCTAACACGCTGATCACACCTCCCCACATCCGATCAGCCCTGCATAAATGGTGCACTGCATGGCATGGTCTCAACAGAGAGGTTTTCCATTGGAAAATTTCCAACCCTCTCAAATTTGACGACACCTACAACACTTATTTCAGCACAAGCAGCCGTGACCAGGTCTTTGGGGCACACTCAGACGCCCTCTCTGTACGCTACAATGGCTTCTCCTTCTGCCATCTCCCTCATGATGATGAATTTTTGTCCAGACTCCTGCGCCACGCAGTACACTCCTCCCTCCAAACCGCCGAGCCAGTCGCCACCTTCATGCTTCTGCCCCACTGGAGAGGCTCCAGCTGTAACGCTTATATGAGTTGGCTTAATCATTAACCAGATCTTGCAAAAGTGCTTGCCAAATTTCCTGCCAGAAACATTCATTTCCAGGCACCACATCACTGGTTTGATACCATATCCAACCCTACCTTACCTTCTTCTCCGAGAAGGAGTCCTATGCAACTCGTCGTCGTGTGGAGTCTTAGTGCCAGAGTAATGCTTGATAGCGCAAACAGAGACTGGTTCCTACTCCTCGATCAAGATGTACCAGAAGGTCACTGGCTACCCCTGGATCGTCCTGATCCTAGCACGCCACTGTGTACCCACCCACACCTAGCATCAAACACCTGGAATAAGAAATTACAATCGCTTCCCCCTGACACACATAGCTGTTTACACAAGTGCCCCCAGGCTAGGGCAGCTTTCATCCCTGCCAAATACAAAAATATGTTCACACCTAAAATCAAAGACTGGAAAGAAATCACCTACACTGATGGCAGTGTAATTAAATACAAAGATGATGACTCCCCACCACTTTCTGGTTCAGGTGTTTACAAACCGGGAAGGGACACTGCTCCACCCTCCCAACACTTGCAGCTGCACGTCAAACCACATGGCCATGGGCCTACTAATACCATCACTAGAGCATAACTTGTAGGTATTCGTGTGGCACTCCAACAAGAGCAAACCTGTGCTGCCACGGATAGTGCATCCTGCCTTTCCCAGAATTCTAAACAAACCCTCAATCCGATGCGCATGAGGTATCACCTACATGCAGAGCTCATTCATCAAGACCAACCATGTTAGAGCACTCCCCTCATCACATCCATTTCTATAAAGTCAAAGCCCACTCTGTCATTATAGACAATGAGGGGGCCGACACCTGCGCTCGCACCGCAGCCCTCTCAGACACCATAGACATTGCACTTCCAGATGCCAGGGATTCCTTCCACAATTTTTATTGGCTGTCTCTGAAGACCTCTCGTTCCCACACTTTCTCAATCCACTACCTCACCAACCTGAACGACAAACTTAAGCACATATGCACAAGAAACACAAGCTTGGCTCTGCTGACATCTCCGGCTGCCACTACCAGAGATGGCAGAAGCTTAACGATACCATACTACCCACCACCACTGCAAACACTGAAGCACACAACCCAATCTCTCAACTTGCTAACAAGGAGATCAGTAACTCCTTCTGGCAAAATCCAGAGGTTACTCCAATACAGCAAATAAATGTAATGAAGTACCAAACAGGTACACTTTACACTCAGACATGCCTTCACTTTCAACTTTTCTTCCAGTTCTGGAAGATGCCCTGTTTACGATGATATGGACCACATTGATCACCTACTCCTCAGGTGTACAAACTCAACAATGAGCGGGATGCACACCAACAGACACCATGAAGCCCTTAGTCTCTGTGTGAAAGCCCTCAGTAAAGGCCGGTATGGCTCATCCCTTATTGGTATGGATGGCTGCAATAATGAGAGACTCCTAGATCAGGGCATACAAGTCCCTGAAAACACCTCAAGAGCTATTCCAGACTGGGTTTTCCCTAATTGTACTGGCTCCCCTGCCCGGCACCAAAGCCGCCCTGATGCTCTCTTTGTGCGCCCCATTCCAGGCAGACAAGCTCACCTTGATCCTTGCAAGATCCCTCCTCAAGACAGGGACATCCACCTTGTTGAACTGAAATTCTGCCCTGACACGAATCCTTTCATCACTTTCGAATGTGCAGCAACTCAACATTCTCACACCATAACTGGGCTAAAAGCCAGCAGCTCAAGGATTTCAAACAGGAATGACAAGTGACTCTGCATATCATCTTAATTGGGGCGGCTGGTACCATTTACAATGAGTATACAATCACACCTCATATGAATCCGGGCCTTACCAAACAATAAGCTTAATCCTTAGCATTCAAGCTTAGGGACCATGCCATTCAAAGATCAACCACTATCATTAACACTAGACACGCTCTTCGTCTCCAGGGGGCTTCGGTAGGGGGGGGGGGGGGTGCTGGACGCGTGGCAACGGAAGACGGGAGAAGGAGAGTCCGGGTGTCCAGGAGCATGGTGAGCAACCCTCCAGATCCCCATTAGTTTTGTTTCTGGCTCTCTCCTAGGCTAGCTGTATCTAGTGTAGGTTTGGAGGGCCTTCTGGTGAGGCCTTTAGCTTTCCAGTTAGGGGACCTTCCCTTAATGCACGCGGCCTTTGGCCTGCGTAGACTTTTTTTTCTTTTGGTGAAGGGGATACATGGTGCCTCGGCCCTAGGTATCCTCTTTTCCTTAATTGATGTGGGGAGTGTTTTCACTGCCTGTGTAGTTTTTGTTTTCTTTTCTTTGCAGCATGTGGTTTGTAAGCATTCATTCCAAATATTTCACTGGAATAGTAAGTAATGTTTGGCATTCAGAAAAAAAAGGAAAAAGACAGAAAGATGAAGGTGGCATTCAGATGAAGGAAGACACATGGTTCCTCCTCCATAGGCTCACTAGCTAGCCTGGTTGTCATCAACTACAGGATCACTCTAGATAATTCCCAAGTGGGAATCAGAGAGCCGAAGGCTTATTCCCATAACTTGGAAGCCCTACAAATTTCCCAAAAGTACCATACCTCCTGGGAGGGTTCCATTTCGTTTTGATTGCCTGCCAGGGCAGTGAGCTATCTTGCGCGCTGAAGCTCGGCTGTCTTGGTCTGTGCTTGCTCCTTGTCCTTTCTTCACAGCTCCTCCTGTGTTCTGCCCGGTGCTGCTGCTCCCGCTGCTGCTCCTGTTACTGGGGGAGGATGGTGCTGGTGCTGAGTGTTTGGGGACTGGTGCGCTCTGACTGTAGCTGCTTTTCTCCCTGTTGTTCATTGGCTGGAGCAAGATGCGTTTGCGACCCAGGGTTGCCATAGCTGGAGCTGCTGTTGTGACTGGGCGCGCTGGAGAAGGGGTTTGTGCTGTTGCTTTACGTTTTGGAGGTGTGCCTGGAACTGCTCCGGTGTTTGGTGGTACTTCTGATGCTGTTGGTGCATATGCTGCTGGCCTTGCTCCTGCTGTTTGTGTTGGTGGAGGGGCTGGGAATGCTGCTACTGCTGACAGGTGGGGGGAATGATGTGGCTGGCCTTGGTGCTACTGCTGCTGCTGCTGCTGCTGCTGTTGCTGGTGGAGGAGGCTTGCAGAGTAGCTGCTTGAGCTGCTGCCCCAGGCGGACTGCATTGAGGTGTAGGATTTGTGCAGATAAAGCAAAATCATGAAAGGGCATGAACAAAACCTAGAACCAGTCTTTGAACTTGACATGCAATCACTAAGCTCCCTAAAGTTACAGCTGATAAAGGCATGCTTCTCGTCTTGTCCTTCATTGCAGCATCACTTGTCACACAAGCCCGTGCCAGCAAGCCACTTATAAGCTTCAATCTTCAGGCCATGAGTACAGAGTCTGAGCTGGCCCACATTTCTCACAACTTGCCTTTACAGGGTCACAGACT
>OU611762.1:7073923-7186423 GCA_914767535.2 Dunaliella primolecta
TCCTGCTGCTGCTGCTGCTGCTGGAAAGTGACCCTTGGGGAATGGCGACGCGGCAGCTGGGCCGGCAGGCTTGAATCCAAGCTGCGTAGCGTATCCCCACTGACAGAGTGCCCTCCTCCTGCTGCTGCCTTGGCCACGCCTGCTGGGCTACCCTCTTCCCTGCTGCGCCTCGTGGGCTTCGAAGTGACATCTAGGCGGGGGAGTGAAAAGTCTGAGGACTGGGCAGTCAAGTGGGGCAGCGCCGGCTGGACGGTGGGCAGGGTTTGCTGTCTGTAGGACCAAGGACCTGAAGGCGCATGCACAGGCGTGGTGCGCTACTGGTCAATGAAGCAGATTGTGAACCCATAAATGTTGTTCAAGTAGGCAAAACAAGTTTTTTTGGGGTATCCACAGGAAAAGGACACAGTGGTGAGGCAGGTTATGTACACGCAAGCGTTGTTCAAGAAGGCAAAAAAGTTTTCCATGTATCTGTTTGCTGCATGTGGTTCACTGATTTGGATGATCAGAGAAGCAAGGAGGTCTAACGCATCAGGGCACAGCAACAATGCAAGCCAGTGTGCTCAGAGTCCAGGATTCTATCTGCAATACTTGCACCTACATTCAAAAATAGAGAAAAGCCTGTTCAGGCTCTTTGGGTTGGCAATGTGATGGAAGGGCAATTTGAAAAAGTAATTACAAACCTTCAGGTTGGTGTGTGAGAGAGGGCACCTTTGGTGCATCACTGTAATTGTGCTGGGGTGCCAAATAGAGTGGCAAGTCTCCAGTTTGAGCACCTGGGGTTGGTGTCTGCGTGCAGGGCGTACAAGGCGCCTTTTTTGGCATGTGTGGTCAATTGGGGGACATTCGTCACACCATAAGGCTCAACCAGCCTAGGCAAAGCGACAACAGCTACCCCTGAACAAACAGCCCTAGCATACCAATAGCTCAGCCGGAGCAAGCTCTGAGGAGGAGGGCTTCTGTTTTTTTCTCTCCACTAGTGGGCTCCTGCTGTGCTTCGCCTTCCATTCTTCAAGAGGTACAAGGCTGAGTCCTGAAAGGTCTGGAGCCTTGGAAGGCATCTCATATGTTCAGATCTCATGTTGCAGCATCTCTACAGCCATGAGTGGAGGCCATTCGATGTCGCTTCGAAGGAAGCGTGATTTTGATTTTAAAGTTAAATACGCAAATGAATATCAGAATAATTTTCAACAACTTCACTCGCGTTTGAGGAGGTAGTAGATGTGAACAGCAAGCATGCTTGCCTATCGTAGGGGGAGCTTGATTGGATGCAGCTTGCAAACAGTGCATTGGCTTCCTGTTCAAGGACTTCTTTGTGCAAAGCAGCAAGGACACGCCCGCTCCTCTACCAGGCTGCCATCAGCTGTCCCTCATGTGACCAGTTCAGGACTGGCTGCGACTGCATGGAGCCATCGTGTACGTCCCACTAGCCCAGAGGAAGTTCCTATTCCTCTGTGCCAGCGGCTTCCAGCATATGAAGCCCCTGCGAATGCAGGTGGGGCGTGGTTCCATGCCTCACCTGCCGTGTCCTGTTCATAGGTTTTTGTAGATTGTACATTGTCCTTCACTAAAATCACTTGCATTCTTGGTCTGCAAGGGATGTCTCCTCTCTTTCTTTGGCAAACTTAAGCTTTGGGGTCCCCCCGAAAGTGTGCACAACCTGCATAGTCAGGGAGGCACTGCATCCGTCTTTTTTTAAGCCTTAACCGAGACGTACCTGCAAGCACCTAAATGGTTGTAAACATGAATGGGTGTAAGCATGAGAGCTTTCAATTGTCATTCAACTTGTGCGGGAGGCTGCCAGCCTCAAGAGGACCCCAAATTAAAAACAGAACAAGCTCTTGGTCCTCTCATGCGGCCATACATTTGCACCAGCAGTGACCGTACACACAAAAAGGGGAAACGTAGAAGGATGACAGAGATGGGCACCATGTCTCATGGATGAAGGTTCATTTAAAGCAGGGAGATGATGTCTACAACAGGGAAAAGGAGCAGGCTGGAGGGCACAGCTAGCCATTTTGAGGGACCGGCTGCTTTTTTCCATGGATTGAGCTGCAGGGTGCTGGGCGATGAGCACCCAGACAGTACAGAAGCACTGTGGATGGAGCACTAAGCCTACCTTGCATTCTTGCCTACTAGCCATGTGCATATGCCGCTCATGGTCCCACAAGGGTTAAAGGGTTGCAAGGGGGGGGGTGGCCTACAGCCCGAGACTCTGGCATGATCCCGCACCCGTCTTCTCTCCAGCCACTCCAACCATGTCTGGTTGCTGCTGTCTCCCACCTCCATTCCACTCGTCACACACACATGAACAAAAACTTCTTTTTCTTCTTCGGTCCTTCGGGAGGGCTGCTCCCCTAATGCACCCCAGTACATCCTCAATCTCTTCAGTCTCTTGTGCGGATGGCACCACAAGTCTCACTCAACTGTGCAATGTACAGTGAATGCGTCCACATGAGTACAAGTGGCTCAGGACTTGTGCACCATGAACCTCTCAACTGTGGCAAATGCATGTCTTGTTTCCTGTCATGCCATTTGCAAAGCAGTTCTGGCATGGCATAGGGCCATGGGGGCTCGGGTGGCTGAGATCGGGGACAGCTTTGAGCAGCAGGACCTGGGCCCGTCAGAATCTGAGCTGAAGGTATGCCCTTGGCTTGAATCCAGTGCATGATGTGCTGAGCTGCATGATCTTGTTGAGCAGGCTAATTAGTATAGGCTTTGATGCCATGCCGTCCAAGCGCACGGATTGCCTCGATCTTGTAGCTGCTACACAAATTCTTACTGGAACCCCTTGTTTTCTGCCGCTGCCCTGCTGCGCCCTCAGAGGGAGCTGGACTGGGTGCTGGATGACACGGTTGTGGTGAGTGTGCCTTGGCATGTGCACAAACTCTATTTGGTTGGTTGGTTGCATTACAACCATCCCTTGCAACCATCCCTTGTGCAACATCTCTTGAGCTTCCTGGTGCCCTCTGACCATTGCCTGCTATCCGTCTTTTCCCCTCCAATGCAAAACGGCTTAAGGTCACATCATGCTCTGCAGCGGGTTCAGTGTCGACCATGCATAGACTCAGGTGCAGGACCTTCACAAAGGCATGCATCGGAAAAAGCCGTGTTTGGTTTCTTTGATGCTTGGCAGAAAGTTGGCACCATGTGACAGATTTTAGCACTGGACGAATTTGGTTAGTTCTGTGCCCTGCAGGCTACCAAGCACCACCCTGGGGATTTGTGCATGCTCTGAAATGCAAAGGCGCTGGGTTGCTGTGGTATTGAGCAGGCATTGGGCACCATCCTGGAAATCAATGGTTGCTTTTGAAGTACAAGCGCGCTGGATTGCTGTGTCTTCAAACACCACCCTGAGGTTCTATGGATGCTTCTAAGTATGAGAGCTTTCCATTGCTGTGACCTTGTGTTCTGCAGGCCATTAAGTACCGTCCTGAGGATTCATGGATGCCTTGCTCATGGCGATTCCTGGAAGCAGAAGTCAGCGCAGCAGTGCATAGGAGGCATGATGTGTCACCCTGGTTGCTGCAGCTCAGGGCCAGTGTGGAGCAGCTGTATGAGTGGTGGACGCTGCGGTTACAGGTGAGGTTTGCCGCTCATTCATTCATGCAAGCATTAATGCATCCAGCCGTCCATTCTTTCATTCATGCATCCATTTATTCATGCATGAATGCACTCATTCATCCATCCACTCATTCATTCATGCATCCATCCATTCATTCACTCATTCATTCATCCATCCATCCATTCGTTTGTTCGATTGCTCGTTGATCCGTTCATTCGCCTCAAACTAAATTGCAAACCTCACCTCTTCGGAAGGTGCGAGTGTGGTACATCTGCATGGGTTAGCACTGAGTTTGCGGTTGAGGTTCGCAGGACATGTATGCTAGCTTTAAGTTGAACGTGGTTTGAATCTGGCTTCGTGTCCGTATTTCTGGTGCCAGATTATATGTAAAATATGCTCACTGGCATGAGGAATGTATTGCACATTTGATGTGCACATTGTCATAAGCCAGCTCATTACGAGAGCAAGCTGTCTTTGAATATTGGTGAGGCTGCCCCTTTTGGCATGAGCTGCTGCACCTCCGCCAAGCCAATGTGTCCCTGCCCGTGAGCTGTTGCACCTCTGTTAAGCCAATGTGTTTCCTGCCCGTGAGCCTCCCAGCCTCTCTGCATGTGAGCCATCGCATCTACCATTCCAATACATTCCTGCACATGAGCCGTCGCATCCCCGATCTAATGTGTCCCAGCACAAGGACATCCTTTCGCCTGTATTGATGCGCAGGACCGCGTCCCTTTCCAATACCTCATTGCTAGTGCACATTGGCGTCAGCATGTGCTGTCCGTTGGCCCAGGGGTGCTCATCCCTCGGCCAGAGACTGAGATCTTTGCAGGTGCCCAAGTATGAATTATTGCGTGCTTTCATGGACAGAAAGGTGACCAGAGTCCAAAATCTGTGCAGGTGCCAATGTGTGAGGCATGAATACTGTTATGGACAGTAAGGCTGGAAATGCTTATATACAAATTCATTTATCCTTGAAGAGAGGAATGCTGTTTGCACGTATTCCACTTGAAAGAAAATGATGATTTTTGACCATGGCAGTCATTGACTAATCAAGGCATAATTAAGGTGCAAACTACGCGTGTGCATGGAATACGAGGTTCAGCCCTCCCTGACTTCTACTTTCACAGCTTTTGCCACCTGTCCCATCTTAAAGAGTGCTGGTCATATACCCATACGGTCAGCCATAGCTATGATGCATACAAATAGCTTTAGCTCTGAGCTGTGCCCTTTCAGCTGTGCCCCTTGAACCTCTGTCTATCCCACCCGAACGGCTTTGCTCCTCCCCCTACCCCTTCCTTCACCTCTACAGCAAGCTTTTTAGTCTGCGAGCCTATGCCCCAACTCAAACCTTGCTGACTTGCTGTAAAACAAAGATACCACCCCAAACCTTGACCTCCAGCTTTGGCTGTTGATTCAACACATCTAAAAGAGTGTTGGCTGACCAAGGATGTTCTTTCGTAAAAAGTGTCATGCTGTCAAGGAATCAGGCCAGTCAGCCTCGCTTACAGGCACAGGTGTTTGTCAGCCCAGGAGCGATGCTCGCACCTGTGCCTTGGCTTGTTATTTTTGTGGTCAGGGAACCTTTCCTGAATGCACGCGGCCTCTTGGCTGGCGTAGATTTTTCTTTTTTCTTATTTTTGTGGTGTCTCCTGACAGAGGAGCATGAGCTTTGCTCACCCTTGGCTGCAGATCTGGTGTCTGAGGCATTGAAGCAGCGCCCCAGCCTTGCCAGCATGCCATGGGTGGATATGGGCACAGGCAGCGGCGCCATTGCTATTGCAGCTGCTGAGGCTCTGCGCGAACATAGCAAGGTAAGCAAGGGCTTCAGTACTGCTGCTGGGACTCAGCAGGGTCAGTGGGGACTTCATTGCAACTACCCAGGCTTCACTTAAGCACAGCGTGGTAAGCAGAAACTCATTAGCAGCTGCTGAGACTCTGCGTGTGAGCACAGCAGGGTCAGTAGGGACTTTGTGGCAACCGCTGGAGCCCCACGTAAGTGCAGCATGGTAAGCAGAAACTTCTTTGCAGCTGCTGAGACTCTGCGTGAGCACGGCAGGGTCGGTGGGGACTTCTCTGCAGGTGTTGAGGCACTGCGGAAGGACAACAGGGCTTTGCTCATCTCCTCCAAGATGATGCCATGTCAGCTGATGCATAGTGGAAGACTGGTCCTGCCAAAGCCGCACCACATGAGTCCATGAAGTTGGAAAAAGAGTAGCAAGCAAATGTCCTCTGATTTTGGATTGCTGCTGCCAAGGCAGGGCCTTGTTCAAACAAGCCATGTGCAAGCTTTGTCAGCTGCATTATGCTTGCAGTAGAAGAAAAGCACCAATTGCAACAAACCAAAAGGGAGCTTGCATTGTTTGTCGTCTGCTAGGAGCAACCAAAATGATGTGGAAACGTTGGTTTGTCGGCCATCCATCCAGGCGTCCGCTTTGCCCTCCTGTAAGCAGCCTGTCCAGTACACCCCCTTCCCCATCCCTATCTCCTGTTGTTTGAATTGCAGAAATTGATAGGGTTTTCAGTGTCGGGACTTGGTCAAGGCCTTCAGGCAATGAAATGCGAGTGGGTTTGCAGGTTTGGAGCTTTTTTATATGCCAAGTCCACAAGGGGGGGTGGGGGCTTGTGTATTGGTGGTAGATTGGCCTTACTCTAGCAACACTTATTTGAACAGTGCGTAATGTAACTCTGGCTTTGTGTTGTGGTCTTCTTTTTGTGTGACTAAACTCAGCGGTATATTATGTTGATCTTGAACAGCAAACAGAGTTTGTTCAGGTTTCGTACCTGGGCAAAGTAGAGGATGCCTGCTTCTCCACTGTGTGCCTACCAGCCCTCACAGTCTCACCAGGAAGCTCTGTTTGCACCCTGTACCCAGGATGCGCATGTGTTTGCTGTGGACCTGAGCCCTGTGGCAGTAGCCTATGCCGCCGCCAATGCACGCACCACCGGATTGAGTGACCATGTCACTGTGTTGAACGGCTCATGGTTTGAGCCTGTGGCTACAGCTGTTGAGGCGTCGCAACAGCTTGCCACCTCAGCAACAGGGGCAGTGGAGGTACAACAACCTGAACAAGGAGACGAGCCAGGGAGTGCAGCACCAGGGGCAGCGGAAGTACAACAATCTGTGCAAGGAGACGAGCCAGAGAGTGCAGCAACAGACGCGCAGGCAGGTGGTCACAGCAACGGCCTTGCAAATTTTTCTGACACGATGAAGGCAGGCGGTGATGAGGAGCTGCATGCTACTGCATCGTCTCAGGGCCTTGAGTTGCCCTTGACATCTGGCCAGCATGAGCAGCCACCCCACCATGGAGCTGTAGCACCTCCTGTGCAAACCCTGTATCCCCTCCCTGCCATCCCCTCACCACAAGCCTCACATCATGCTCCTCCTGCTGAAAACCACCCTACACTTACCACCCAGGGTACAGACGCAACAGGATCAACAGTATCAACCGTAGATCAAGTACCGATTGACTACCACAGGCTGAATCGCTGTCAGCCTGCAGGACAGACTCGGCTTGCAGCTTGCTTGGGTGGCGTGCTCAGCAACCCTCCCTACATTCCAACTTCCACCATGAAAGCAGGACTTCAGGCTGAGGTGCGCCTAGCCCTCTGCTTCTGGTTTGCCTGTTTCATTTCCTTACATGAAGATTTCTAACGATTGAGAGCAGGTCTGTAGGTGAGGTCATATACAGCGGCAAAGGACACCCATTGCCTACTGGTTACAGCAAAAGACTTCCAGCTTGAGCAGTCTGTGCTTTTTCTTGTCCGGATGGTCCTGCTTTTAGAGCAGTCTTTGCATTTTTCTTGTCCAAATGCTCCTGTTTAAAGAGCAGTCCTTGCATTTTCTTGTCGGGTTGGTCCTGTTTTTAGAGCAGTCTTTGCATTTTCTTCTCCGGTTGATCCTGTTTTCATTCATGGCTTCGGATGGCTTCAACGCTGACCCATTTCAGTTTAATTCAAAATGCTGATTCCCCCTCTGCTTTTATGTTTAGCATCCAATCTTGGCTCAATTTCATTGTGTTGTGGAAGGGTGTTTTTGATCTTGTGGCTTATGATGATCGCTTTTTTGAGGGAAGAATGTGTGCGCTCTTTGCCTTGTGATGATCAATGCTGTGTGGAAGGGGCCTCCCACTCTTTGTTCTGCAACTATCATCAAGTTAAAAGAATGCAGCGGAGCTATCTGTTGCTGCCTTAGCCCGAGCAGGCAGCAATCATAGGTATTGCATGGTTATGTCTCATGTCCCTGATGCAGGTCCATTGAGTCCAGGAGCTCAAGCACACTTATGCCATGAACTTTGCATCATGACTCAAAGGAAGGTAGCTAAACTCTGCGGTTACATGCTCCACGCTTGGTATGTCTCTTGAGCTCACACGGAGCTTTAAAATGTTTTGCAACTTTTGCTAATGTGTACTGAGTGCACTTGACTGTTCTCCCTAAGAGCATTGACAGGCAACTAGCTGCACTCATGTTTTACCATCTGCCATGCGCAGGTTGGTCTGCATGAACCTTGGGATGCGCTTGACGGTGGCACGGGTACAGGATTGGACAGTCTTAAGGTGAGGTAGTCCGAAAATGGTGCATGCAAGGTTGAGTCAAAACAACAGTCTCTTTGCTGTTGTTGTCCTTTATGTTTCCTCTCACAAAGCAAGTACCCCTGTTATGCTCACCTGAGGACTATACGTAGCGCTGCAGCGTGGATGTTTCTTAGGGTAAATAAGCAAACAAACAAGGAAAGGAAAGGAGAGAGAAGGAAAGGAAAGGGGTTACATAGCTGTACCTGCCTACGAGGGCAGCTTAGCTGAAGCATAAAGAGAGATGCCTGCAACGAAACCAAACCAAACCAGACCTAAGCTTAAAACTAGCAAAAATAGAAGGTTGAAGCCTAAAACTGTTTTTGCGCTGCTCCAAAAAAAATATAAGTAGAAAATGTAGAAGTTGTTCAAACTCTTTCTGAAATAACCATGCCAAATTCATGTACAGCTCCATGATTGCCAGGATAGCAATCAAGTACCGTGTTCAGCAACCAGAGGATTGACAGCTGTATGTGTAGCTCCAACAAAGCATACATGTACGCATACCCCAAACAAACAAAACCTTGCTCTGAAGCTGATCTTCTCTACTGAGTCAATTCACTATGCTAGGGTGCAAAGGAATTCCACCGCAGCACCCATAACACCATAACAATTTTCACTCAAAGTGCAAGCTCACCACTTTCCCTGGCTCTTCCTGCCTACTGTGCCATCGAGTTTGCACCCTTGCACATTCTTACCTAGCACTGATTTTGAGTTTGCCTTCAATCCATCTGCATGGGTGCAGTAGACAAGCTTGCCCCAGGTGGCTCCAGTTGCACGTTGATACCTTGTGATTGTGAACGTGCCTTCAGGCTATCTGCATGGGTGCCGCAGACATGCTTATCCCGGGCGGCTTCATTGCTCTTGAGGTGCGCATCTGATCCCCGTTTCTTTGAAAGTAAAAGCATGCATCTGAGCAGGATGCCTAAATAGCTGACTGGTCACACTGCTTTCTAGGGTGTAAGGAAAAGTTGGGGACTCCTTGAAAAGTAAGTCGGTGCATCTCACCTGGCTGCTCAGTAATGTGACGCCCATATGAATGATAATCAAGGGCAGTCAGAGTACCTACCTGCAAGGATTGATGTAGGGCTTGAGAGGACACGATTTCTGCTGGTACTCTACTGCTTGTTGACCAAGATCAGATCCAATCCACTGTTGTAGAAGGTGTCACGCTAGTATTTTACATCTGTTCCCTTTCCTTGCTAATGTCTCAGAGAACATTCATCTTTGTGCGTCTCTGCAGACAGCTGGCAAGGAGCAGGCATTTCTTGTGGCCAGCTTATTAGAAACACTCGAAGCTCCTGATGGCAAAGTGGCAGCATTTACAAACATCAAGGTTATATACGACTGCTTCGGTGTACCACGCTTTGTATCTGCAAGCAGATCAGCAGTGGGTTGAAAACGTGTTTTAAGAGTTTATGCTAATGTCCAATTAGCAATGCATAGAACACTGTGGGACTTTATTGAGTCTCAAGCACCACACTATCTAGTAAGCTTTTCCATGCTTGCAGCCTGTTCTAGTAGGAATGTTTACAATAGGAAGAGGTGGACAAATCGTCTGACCAATGTGTCACATGAAACAGAATTGGGACATGGGCGACTCATCGTGTGCGTGTTTGTCGCGTTGCTATACGAGATACGCAGACATAGCACATAGCTAAGCCTGCTCAGGGAATCAGCACCTTAAACGTCATGTCAGATATCATAGCTGAGTATGTGTGGGACATGTATTTGGTGCGATGATCTCATAGAATTTTGTTGAGCATCTGTCACATTGAATTGTGCTTATTGCTGAATCATGGTTGTCACCATTTGGTTGGTCAGCCACTTGCAGATTATTATTACTGAAAGGTTAAGCTACGCCTTGTTTTAGAGAAGTAATATGCCTCTTGAGGACAGAAAGAAAAAATAGAAGAAAAATAGGAAAAATACGTAGGCGGAGGAAACTCTCCCTACATCAATTAAGGAAAAGGAGAGATATTGGCTCAGAAGAGCATTGAGTCACCTCCACCACCAAAATAGAAAAAATACTAGTGGAAAGGAAAGGGAAGGGTTACATAGCTGTACCTGCCTACGAAGGCAGCTTATCTGAAGCATAAAGAGATGCCTGCAACCAAACCAGACCTAAGCTTGAAACTAAAAGAAAAGCTTAGAGTCTACAACTGTTTTGCGTTGCTAAAAAAACAGAGCCTCTGAGATATATAGGAAGCATAGGGTTAAGGGTTACAAGGGGGGTTGGCCTACAGCCCGAGAATCTGGCTGATCAGGTCCTGGTGAAACATTCTCATCCAGCATCAAAAATTGAAACCATTTCAGAGAAAATTTTTGAAAATCTGTGCGAGTCTTGATTTAGAAAAGCATTGACCTCGAAATCAGTCAAAAAGTGAAAGCTCGCCAAGAAAGGAATAAAATCATTGGAAGCATAGAAGTTGCTCAAACTGTTTCTCAAAAAACCATGCCACATTAATGTACAGCCCAATACTAGTGGGGATCTGGAGGGTTGTTGGAGGCACCCAGCCCCAAAAGATGGGGCCATACATATCCTAGCTGGAATATATATATATATATATAAATATATATATGTATGTATGTATATAACCAGCTAGGAATAGGAAGCTTCCTTACGCCCCCTCCCAGCGCGAAAGAGCGGCAGCAGCAGTAGATGGCACAGGCCAATGAGTTTCGGCAGCTGATTCAGCAGCAGGTCTTCATATTTAGGACCAGCGTGTGCACCTTTCATACGCTTTCAAACAACATCCTTCCTTTGAGTGCAAGGTATCCTTGCAATCCTTGTAAAACATTGCATGCAGGAGTAGCATGGAGCATGTAAACGCATTACTTGGTGCAAAAGGGGGCTGATTGCCCGGAACATGCGGGAAAATTGAAAATAAATATTGAGGGGGGTGCGGGATGAAGGCAGGATTAAATGACTTTTTTTTAGAGGTGCGGAATGATCCACATTAGGTACGGTAATGGTTCAGAGAGATCAATGATTACAGATTTATAGAATGGACCGTTAGCCACAACGTTGGACTAATAGGCCTGGTGCTGGTACATTCCAGCACACAGAGGCGGAAAGTGTAAACGAGGGAACTGAAGAAAAGGGGTATGTTCATAGGATGCAAAACCAATGTTTTACCACAGGAGCGCACAAAGAAAGGGGGGCATGGGCAACCTGGGATGTCTCTGGCCTATGCTCGGAAGAGTCTGAGTACCACCATCTACAAGCCTTTCACACCAAATGAGTTCGACCATAGGCCACTGCCCGGACAGCAATCCGTCCCATGTGTGCGCGCCGCTAACACAGCAGAGGAAACGAAGCAGCAGTTCCTTGATACACACCACTTGAGAGGGAAGAAGCCGCAGATAGTACACTGTCAGCTCAGGCAGACCCTGCCATACACATGTCCAGCTGGATTAAAGCACGACCTGATTGAACCTGAGCAGACGCAAAAGAAGAAACTGAAGGGAAGGGGGGTGCAGAAACCTGAAAGAGAGATCAATGAACAGCTCCTTGTGTTTTCTGCACAGCTTATGCACCTCAAAGCAATTGCAACAGAAGAGAACATGTTTCTCGCCCTGGACTTCAGCATACTCACACTTATCACAAATATTTGAACCATCCAGCCATTTACAGGATTTGACCTTTAAGCAGTGGGCACGAAGCCTAAACCTATTCATATTCCTCATAACTCCTTTATCCAGATCTTTAAATGATTATGATGGGCCTTTCCTTAATTGATGTAGGGAGTGTTTCACTGCCTACGTAGTTTTTCTTTCTTTCTATGATGGGATACAAAACAGTGTGCGTGTTGTTTGATTTGAAGATTTTCTGCACCAATAATGGTAAGTCACTGCTTTCCTGTTCACTTCTCAGAAACTGAGGGCATCCGCTTCTCTCCGAACCTTCTGCTGTCTGTACTTCGAATCCCCTAAAAAATCCTGCATGGAATTCTTAGAAGCACTCAACATTTTCTGTTGAAAGGAAAAGAAAAGCTACGCAAGCGGCTCACACCTCAAGCACTTTCTGTTGAAATACATCCCCATTGCACATGCCACTCAATGCCTTAAACACATGTGCAGACCAACAAGAATCGTCCCTATCAGCAAGGTGTAAATCCGCCTTCAGCACTTGACGTGATATCTTGCTGTTTAAACTAAGCATGCTGTTGGAAAAAAACTTGGCGGTAGCCCTAAAACAATAAAACTTTAAAGGCTCTTGACCACACTCTCTCAGTACCGGCCAGTCCGTGGCAGTACTCTTACCTAGAAAACGCCTTACACGATTGCCTTTTCTGCAATTTGCTTTTGAAATTACTGCCTTCTTGTGAAAAAGAAAAGAAAAGACTACGCAAGCCAGGTCCAGCTGCATGCATTTAGGAAAGGTCCCCGTACTAGCAAGCTAGATAGGGCCTTCTCGTAAATATTCGGTACCCTACACTTAAAACAAAGGCTGTGCCTCCATAATTCAGGGGCTTAGTGTACATGCAAGAATATTTCCACAGAACAAAGTTTTTTTATTTTAAAATATCCGCGGGGACCAAGGCAGAGTTCCCCTTCAGCCTTGAATTTGTAAACAGCTCAGACCCTGCAGCCGAATTTAAAAGGAGCTTTTTCTCGATCCTGAGAACAAAGGAAGGGCTCGTTTTGGGCTGTGCCTTTTGCACTTACCAGTACAAGAGAGTGCCGTCCTGCTCTTGCGCAGCTGTTCAGCTGGCTCGGCTACAAAAGGAAAGAATTGAAAAGTCTACGCAAGCCAAAGGCCGCGTGCATTAAGGGAAGAACCCCTAACAAAAGTTAGAGGCTTCACCAGGAGGCCCTCCACCAAAACTAGACAAAACTAGCCTAGGAGAGGGCAAGAGACAGAACTAATGGGGATCCGGGGGATTGCTTGCCATGCCCCTAAGCGCTCGGACTCTCCTTCTCCCATCCTCTGCCGCCGCCGCGCGCCCAGCAACCCCCCCTTCCCAGATGCTCCCTGAAAACAAAGTGCATGTCTAGTGTTAATGATGGTGGATAATCTTTGGATGGCATGGTCCCTGAGCTGGGAGGCTACTGATTCAGCTTTTTGTTTGGTCAGGCCCAGATTTATGAGAGGTGTAATTGTATTGTTGTTGTAAATCGTGCCACCAACACCAACTAAGATGATGTGCAAAGTCACTTTGTTATTCGGCTACAGCATATTTCAGCGTGGCAAGCAGCAACTTTAACCTGAGTGTCATGAAGCCAGGGTTGAGTCGCAAATGTGACGGTGGGGCCACTGTGTGGCCGTTCCTCAATGTACGCTTCATAAACGCATGCTTGACTTGTTCTTTTCTATCACAGCTCTTTGAGCCAATTTGACTCCTTTTCCTTGATTGATGACGGAGGGAGCGTCCTCACAGCCTTGTGGTTTCCCTTCTTCTTTACGTGGTGTCCACCTTACCATCTACCAAAGAATAGCTATGTAGGCAGAAAGAGAAGAAAAAGAAAAGTCTACGCAGGCCAAAGGCCGCGTGCATTAAGGAAAGGTCCCTTGACTAGCAGGCTAGAAAGGGTCTCACCAAGGGTCCCTCAAAACTACACTAGCTACAGCTAGCCTAGGAGAGGGAAGAGACAGAACTAATG
This sequence comes from Dunaliella primolecta, assembly GCA_914767535.2. Lineage (NCBI taxonomy): Eukaryota > Viridiplantae > Chlorophyta > Chlorophyceae > Chlamydomonadales > Dunaliellaceae > Dunaliella > Dunaliella primolecta. The sequence goes on from OU611762.1 coordinate 7,087,662, forward strand.
AGGATCGGGCGGGTTGTCAGCAGTGCCCCGAGACGCCCGGACTCTCCTTCTCCTGGTATCCAACTCCGCGCGCCCAGTGACCCCCCCCCTCCTGAAGATGAAGGCAGAGAAAGCGTTTCCCACATCAATTGTCACGGAAAAGAGGAAGGTTACCAAGGGAAGGGCACCAATCCATATGAGCATGGATTATATGCATATGAGCACCAATCCATACTCCAAACTTCTTAATGCCTACCCTCACCTTTGTTGCACATTGGGAACCATACCATCAGCAGCTCTCAACTATGCTACTCCCCACTTCTGGGTCAGCAAGGAATTCATGCTCCCCCGCCACTCCTGGAGCCTACAAATTATCGCTGTCTGGAATACTGCAGCAAGAATCTGCCTAAATGAGAACAACCCAACTTGGCTCACTGACTTAGCACGACAAATCCCTGAAGCACGCTGGTGGAAAACAACCATCAACAATGACCCAGTTCTCAACCCCAGACACCCAGGTATTGAGACTGGTTTCAAAAAGTTTGAAAAATTACTTTCTGACCAACAACACATCCCTAAGAACATTCTCCAAAGGCAACAACCCATCTTGCCGCCTACCGCATCTAGCCCAAACCTGGTCCGAAAAGTTCAGAATTGGAAAGAGTGGGCATACGCAGATGGTAGCTGCCAAATACACCTCGGAAGACAAGTAATAGGAGCAGGAGTCTACCACCCTAACAATGATAGTCCCGATTATGTCCAACCAAACGGAGCGGGGATCATCAATACTATTGTAAGGGCTGAGCTAGCAGCAATAGGAGCTGCAATCCTCCAGGGCCACTCTCACATCGCTACTGATAGCCTTTCTTCACTCCTCCAAATCAGAAAGCAAATATTGTATCCAGAGCTTCATCGCCAACATGTCCAAGGCCATATCCTTAAAGTAATTATACAGCTTGTGTGCAATTCACCTACCCCTATCTATCTCTACAAGGTTAAATCCCACGCTGGAATTGTGGGCAACGAATGCGCAGATGCCATTGCCAAACACCAGGCTATTCAGGGTGATGACACCCCTGCAGAAACAACCTTCCCCTGTGTCAACCTTGAAGGCAATCCTTTCCATGACACCACCTGGCTTGCCTTTGAGGAAGCTGCCCGCTCCCACGCAAGCACATCAGAACGCCCCAACTCGCCTGTCCCAAAGTTTAAACATTTTTCCAACCTTCATGATGCTCTGAGGACGCACATGCACTCAAAACACAGAATTGGAGATGCTAACACAGAGACAGGATACTATTCTTATTACCAAAGCCTACTTCCTACAGTCCATAAAAAGGTTAGCAATACCTTCTGGACCACGCCAAAACTTCCTTTAAAATGAAACGTAACGTGTTCAACTACCGCACAGGTACCCTCTTCAATCAAAAGCATGCAGTGCGCTTTAAAATGTCCACCAGCCTACAATGTCCCCTCTATGGGGAGCCAGACAGTGCCCTTCACATTCTTTCAGGATGTTAACACTCCACCATATCAAATATGGTAACTGAGCGACACGATATTGCCAGCAGAATCCTCCTTAAAGGTGTCAGCAAAGGCCCTCTTGGGGCAGGCCTTGCCTCCATGGACATTGGCAGCGCAGATCGTCTTGCTTTACAGAACCTGCAGATCCCTGAACACTCAACAAATAGAACCCTTCCCAAATACATTTTCCCTCGTCGTTTCCCTGACAAACAAAGGCTCACTTCTAGCCGCCCTGATGCAATCTTAGTTGTTCCAACGAAAAGAGTGCCAAAGACCAATTCCCGGTATCCATTGCGAAGTAGAGGGGGGCGCGGGGGGAACAGGGAGCACTCAGCGCCAGCCACAGCCACTCCACTTCCTTCCAAGGTCCGTCATCCTAGTCAGCTCCTTCCATAACAGAGGCACGTCCATCTTGTGGAGGTCATACTGTGAAGACACCCGGCCCAAGAACCAGCTTGAGGCCTCCAAGCAACAACACCGCGACCTATGTAGCCACCTCACAAGGGCCTCAGCTCAAGTCACCCTCCATACCATTCTGTTAGGTGTGGGAGGCGTCATATACACCCCCCACACTCTGGAACCTCTTAAAGATCTTGGTCCGAAGAGTCTTGACACTCATACAGCTACCAGGCTTGCACTGAAGCTTCATGCTCATTCTGTTCAGTACGCTTATAAACTTGTTAGCACCAGACGCGCTCTTGAGAAGACTTCTCTCAACTCTCATCGCCAAGATCAGGCATGGGCTACTGCTAGTAACCCTCCTGATCCCCATTGGCTTCTTTCTTGTTTCTCTTGGTGAAGGGGATACACGGTGCCTCGGCCCTAGATATCCTCTTTTCCTGAATTGATGTGGGGAGTGTCTTCACTGTCTGCGTAGTTTTCTTACCAAGGGAAGGGGGAAAAAGTGGTTAATGGGGATCAGGAGGGTTACTAGCAGTATTTAAATTTGCCAAAACTACCTCATTCCACTGCCAGTGGTCATATATGCCAACAAGCCACTACATGTTACCACTACATGTGCTATTGAAAACAATACATTTCTCACAGCCAGTTTTTGGAGCGGGGTGCTTACAGTAACCCTCCAGATCCCACAATCACTTTCTGTTTTGTAGCTCTGTCGTGAAGGGGACTCACAGCTCTTCAGATCTGATGCGTCTCCTATTCCTTGATTGATGTAGGGTAAGCTTCCTCTGCCACGTAGTTTTTCCTCTTCCTTTCTCATTTTTACACACACATACACAACTTGAAACTTGATTTGAAAGTATAAAGTAAAAGTTTCCGCTGGGCAACAGCCAGCGTGCATTAGGGAAAGACCCAACAGTCAGCACCGACACTTACAGTGAGTCCCACCAGCTAAAAGCATAGCTAGGAGCAACCAAACTAATGCGGATCCGGCAGGTCGTTGACCATCCTTCCAGGCTTGCGTCTTGCCCTCCTGTAAGCAGCCCGCCCAGTAGCCTCCCACCCCCCAATCCCCCAATTGCTTTGCTAGCTTGGATGGCATGTTTGGTGCTGGTAATTTTTGTTATGGTCTTGAAAGCATGATAGTGGAGTTTGGTCGCAAGTTTGAGGGCATTTGAAAAGAAAAAAAACTAAACAGGCAGAAGAAACTCTCCCTACATCGACTAGGGATAAGGCGACACATTGGCTCAGAGGGGCCATGAGTCCCCTCAACAAAGCTGCAAAAGTAGGTGCTGATGTGGATCTGGAGGATTACTGGAAGCAACCTTGAGGGTAGTTTTTTTGGTTAAGCCAGGCTTACAGAGGGCTTCAATTGTATGGATTGTAAATAGTTACGGCAACTTTGATAAGGATTGTATGTAATGGGAATATTTTATTACGGTGTGTGCCTCCAAGGGTTTTTGTGTGTAAGTTATCATCAGTGCTTTTGTGTTGAATTTGGACAGTCACTAGAGTTTGTTCTGGTTTGGTGTCCGAGCACAATTTCAGTTCAATGAGGTGGACGTCTATGTTTCTAGATCTGTGTGTTCCGGAGAGTGTGTAGAGTATTTTCATTCGATAGGCAGTACTATGACGGCATCAGGGTGACCTGGTTGAGTTCTGGAGAGCTGTCCAGATGGGAACATCCATTGGGGAATGCTTCTTGGGACCTCTTCAGGAATTTATATCACTAAAGAGGAGAGTCTTGTCTTTCATAGTAACAATGTAGGGTCCAAGGTCTCCTTTGCTAATTTCTTTGACACAAATACTGAGCGCTTCATTATGACGATTTATGTGCATCATGTTACTGTGTGGGTTTGTGCACCTGAGCAGAGTGTGGGAATTGCTATCAGGTGTTCCACATAAGGGGCACAGAGCAGGTTCAGTGTGACTGTGAAAGCGCTTGGCATGCTTTCCATTGTAAGGGGTGTCCATTTGGTATTGGATGACATGTAATTGTTCTTTTAAAGGCAATTTTCATGTGCCTCCAAGCAGCAGCACCGTAATCTGTGTCGCCATGTATTTAGGGCCTCAGGTCAAGTCACCCTCCATACCATTCTGTTAGGTGTGGGCGGGGTCATCTACAGCCCCCACACTTTTGAGCCTCTTAAAGAGCTTGGTCTTGGCACTCACAAGGCCACCAAGCTTGCTCTAAAGCTTCATGCTCATTCTGTCCAGTATGCTTACAAACTTACTAACACCACGAGCTCTCAAGAAGACTTCTTTCAACTCTCATAAGCAATATCAGGCACGGGCTACTGCTAGTAATCCTGATCACCATTGCCTTCTTTCTTCTGTTTCTCTTGGTGAAGGGGATACACGGTGCCTCGGCCCTAGGTATCCTCTTTTCCTTAATTGATGCGGTGAGTGATCTCACTGCCTGTGTAGTTTCTCTTTTCTTCTCATGTGCCAAAAGGTATTTTTGATTTTGAAATTAGCATTGGATTTGTGATTGGCCCCTCTCTGGAGGCTTTGTCAGTGCAGCTGAACGTCTCAGTGTTTGCTGTCCCCAACTTATGTTTGTCATGCATTTTTTGTTTCAATTTGCTGTGTAAGTTGGAAAGGGCCCAGAGCTCTTCTGTGTTTGAGCCAGGTCTTTTAGTTGGTATAGCTAGCCAGTAAAGATGAAAAAGGGTTTTTCTGCTTGGTTGAGTGAGGTGTCAGCCACATCAGGCGTCCTTGCTGGTTGGAATGTGAGTATGAGCTTGGGGGGAACACATCCCCTGCCTGATCAGCGCAATGAACCAGTCAGCGCATCTCCTGCACGCGTCAAATATGCCAGCGCCTTAATTCCCATTTAAAATTGTGTTATTTTACTTTGTAGAAGTGTATGGGAATCTCTGATGTGATTGTATGCGCTACTATGTCTTGAGTAGATGTGCATGTGAGTGGCGAGACATGCTCATGCGTTTGAGAAGCTGATCTCTAATTCGATGTAGTTGCAATGAAAGTGTACCCGTGCTGTAAGGCCACAACAATGGCAACTAATTCTGCTCTCTTGATTGTGTTAAGTGGTCCATGGCCATTTGGATTTATTGTGCAGGTGGTGGTCTTGTAGTGATTGATATCTTCCGGGAAACAGAAGGTGCTCCTGATTGCTGTGCATCCCTGCTTTGGGAGGACACGATACTGCCGTATGTGCCACGTGTTGCTGATTTGAGATCTTGGGCTGTAGGGGCTGCATGTATGGTTGTATGCTTGGCCTGGCGTTTTAGCAGCTTCATTTTGAACAGGGGGCTGGATGGAGCTATAGATACCAGCCTGCCTGGCTGCACTCTGTTCTTGAAGCAGAATCCGCAAGCGGCCCAGAATGATTGCTGTGCATCCCTGCTTTGAAAGGACACGATACTGCCGTCTGTGCCACGTGTTGCTGATTTGGGATCTTGGGCTGTAGGGGCTGCATGTATGGTTGTATGCTTGGCCTGGCGTTTTAGCAGCTTCATTTTGAACAGGGGGCTGGATGGAGCTATAGATACCAGCCTGCCTGGCTGCACTCTGTTCTTGAAGCAGAATCCGCAAGCGGCCCAGGATGATACTGCCTGCACGTCTCCCTTTGGTGTCGTAAATGCAAGAGCTTGAGTGATGACGGCAAGAGGATTTTTTTGCTGTCCATCTTTATCTTTGTTGGATCCTGATATCATGAGATTAACTTTTCAAACCCAGATTTCGGTTTGTAGGTAAATATTTGCTTGGGGTTGGAAACTTTGTTTCAAAGCTGAAGTGTGCCTTGTTGGGCATTGGGTGACCCTGGGTTGTGAGCCAGCGTTTTGGAAGTTGATGTGTGCAGCTTTTGTAGCCTTGGCGGGTCAAGTTACATCCACGTTGAAGTCAGCAGGTGGTGGATGTGGTGAGGGTGACAGGCTTTCTATCCAAGATTGTCCAATGTTTTGGACATGCGTTGCAGTGTGGAATCCGGATCAGCAAGGAGCATGTCAGCCGCCTCCAAGTTGGGGTTGTCATGCAAGATCAGCGTCAGTCACATCTTATGTTCTTGGGAAAGCATATCACTAAAACAAGGCACAACGCAGCCTTCCAGCAATAATAGCCTCCAACCAAATAACTAACCCAAATAACCATGATTTAGCAATAACCATGATTTGACGTGACAGGGTGCCTAAAGGCTTAGATCATGCCTTCCTCTTCTGCTAGTCTGGTTATTCTTTCCCTTTTTGGGGGATTTGGCAGATTGGCGCATGAGGGACAATTCCAAGTGGAGCCTTGTTCTGCCTAGTGGCGCTGTGCACCACATGGTGGGGTGCAGAGGTTTTGATAAAAGGCATTTCCAATGATTATCATCGGATGATATGTAACATATCATATGTTCGTAAGCATGTGTCGCACAGAGGCACGTCATCATAGAAAGAAAAGAAAAACTACGTAAGCAGAGAAAACTCTCCCTACATCAATTAAGGAAAAGGAGACACATTGGCTCCGAAGAGCCTTGAGTCCCCTCCACCACAAAGATTTAAAACAAACAGAGTTAATGGGGGTCTGGAGGGTTACCGGAGGCACCTGGCTCCAGAACCTGGCTGTGAGAAGTGTTTTTGTTCTCAATAGCACGGTGGTAACAAGTTTATGAGCATACTTAACAGAATGGGCATGCAGGCTGCGAGCAAGTCTCAAGGCACGTTGTTGGTCAAGTCCTAGTTGTTTTAACTGGTTTAAAGTATGCTCCCTAAAGCAGGTCCCACCAACACCCAGAAGGATGGTGTGCAGGGTAACAGCTTTAGCAGAAATAAGTCTGCAGAGGTCTGCGTGCTGCTGCTGTGCCGCCACCAACTGTTGTCCAGGCCTCGTGTCTTCACAATACTTGATTTCAATCAAGTGTACATGGCGCTTGTTGACATTCAATTGGTGGGGTTGTCGCACACGGTTAGAGCCACTGGTCCTCTGTGTTGGTTGTCTGCTGCGTAAAGCATAGTGTGAACAGGAGGAAGAAGGAGAAGAAGAAGTGGGTTTGTCTTGATAAGGAGTAATCAGTATAGCATCTGGACGGCTAGATTTGAGTCTAGATCTCTTGGGAAAATTACGTGGAAAGAGGTAAGGGGGAATAATTCTATTAGATGCATGAGCAGGGATTTGGAGGTTGTGCTGCGCCAACCTATCATCATTTCCTATGTCCGTGTTAACCAAACCTGCTCCCCAAGGGCTTTTGCTAAGAGCTTTGGTGATCATTCTTCCTGCAATATTGTGGCGTTCAGTTTTCATGCAGGAGATGATATGATTTTGGCAGCCAGAGAGCATGTGGAGTGCACTGTCTAATTGATGACAGCCTGGGAGAGGGCAACTTCGGTCAGTGGATCTTTTAAAGCGAACTGCATGCTTTTGATTATAAAGGGTGCCTGTGCGATATTGGAGGATGGTGCGCTTCATAGGTGAGGATATACAAGGCATGTTTCTAAAGGCATTGCTTATCTTGTTTTCCACGTGTGGTAACAAGTCTTGATAGTAGGAGTAGTAGCCTGTTTTGGAGTTGGCATATCCAAGCCTGTGTTTTGTATGCATGTGTGACTTGAGAGCATTTTGAAGATTGGAAAGGTAGGTGATTTTAGGGTTGGGAGCGGGAGCTGTTGATGTGCCCGCAGCATGTTCTCTTTTTTCCTCCTTGGCTAACCAAAATAAATGAGAAAACGGGTTCCCGCCAGGACCTGCACAGGGGATCCCAGTATCAGCCATGCTGTTATTGGCTTGTTTTGCCTGATAGTTAGCAACAGCATCAGCACGTTCGTTACCAGCAACACCAGAATGAGATTTCACTTTGTATACACAAATGTTGGTTTGTGAGTTGCTAATGAGGGTAGATATGGTTTTTAGGACATCCCCTTGAATGTGTTGTTTGTGTTTCTCCGGATAAATAAGTTGCTTACGTATTTGATGAAGAGAGGTGAGACTGTCTGTAGCAATGTGTGAGTAGGAGTGTGTGATGGCAGCAGCGATTGCTGCCAGTTCAGCTCGGCAAATGGTGTTGGTAATTCCAGCACCGTTGGGCTCAACAAATTTGATGTTGTTAGTGAGAGGGCAGTAAACACCTGCTCCAATTTCTTGTTTGCCATTTCTGGTATGACAGCTGCCATCAGTGTACGCCCATGTCCTCCAGTCTGGGACTTTGAGAGCAAGGGAGGGATTGGATTGGCTGGGCTCAGAGACTATCTCATAATTGTATATGAGTGGGCTCTTTAAAATTTTGGAAACTTGCAGTTTGTCAGAAGGGAGGCGCTTACATTTCTCAAATCCAGGCATGACAGCATGCATGGAGTTGAGAGTGGCATGGCTGCTGACACGGCGCAGTTTCCACTTGGCTTTTGTATAACTATTTATATCACTCGCCAGGCTCTGTAGCCAAGCTGAGTTATGGTTGTTTAGATGGACCCTTGCAGCAGTGTTCCAAACCGCAATAATTTGTACGTCCCAGGTGTGCTGAGGAAGAGGTATTTCTTGGTTGGGGCATGATTGGGGGGCATCATAAGCAAGGTTGGTACGCGGGATAGTACCAAGTTCGTAGCAGAGGTGGGGGAATGCAGAAATGAGTTTGGAGTAGGGGTTAGTTATCATTTGTTTTCCCCAGACAGGGAGGAACATGAAAGTAGCAGTGGCCTCTGTGTTGAGAATAGCTGAGTAGATAGCATGACGCAAGGCCTTAGTCATAGCATCCTCGGCGTAAATGGGATGGCAGACAGAGAAGCCTGAAAATGTGGAGGAGAAGGCGTTATGATGGGCACCAAAGAGAGTGTCTCGGGGGTCATTGCTCCAGTAGTGCTGGTATTGTGGGTCGTGATCCAGCAGGGAGGCCATTTTTTCTTGAGTTACCAGGGCCCAACGCTGGAGGGCGGTATGGATGTGGGTTGGCAGGGCCCGCGAGAAGGAGTCTTTAATCTTTGTGCTAGTGTACTTGTTTTCTAGTACAGTTTTGCGAGCAAGGAGCCCCTGCATCTCAGATGCAAAGCTAGTAGGAGCAGGTGTTATGGCTTCGTGCAAGCCCGCAAGCTTGGTCCTATAGAAAGCCTTATAAAGAATTTGGAAGCGGCTAGGGGTTATCATCCCAACACATTTACCTTGTGTGTTATAAATGCAGGCCATGTGTGATTTGTAAATTTCCGGGAGGATGAGGGGAGGAGGAGCACTAGGGTGGGGGCTCTGTGATTCAGTGTCTATTGATGTTTCATTAGGTTTTTGTTTAACTGTGTACTTGACAAGGTCAATTTCATACTTTTGTTTTATAAAACCTAATTAGGAATGGATGTTAGGCCGCGGTCACACCTGTAATTAATTACGCCATAATTACGTTTCATAATTACGCTCCATAATTATCTTCAGGCGTAATTAAGTCTGGTGCGGTCACACCGGACATAATTACGCAAAAATTAATTAGCTGCAGTAAGTTGGTTTAGATTACTGTGGGTGATGACGGGGTCCCTGAACCTTCTATTTGTGTTTCATGAAGGTGGAGGAGTCAGTAACACTCCTCCAGCCTAGGCCTCCTTTTAAGGATGACAACAGAAAATACATTCCTGGTTGGAGGCCATCAACACTCTTCTTCCAGCAATATTGAGCAGTGCGCATGTGGCCTCGCCCCTAGGGATGCAAGCCTGCTAAGCAAGAGAAATGAGGGGCTATCACGCTTACAATCAAAGGTTTGGTATGCCTTCTGGATCATGCCAGCAATTATATTCAAAATGAGACGAAACATTTCATATATTTTGCACTGATATCCTCCAAAAACACGCAGTGCACTTTAAAATGTCCACCAGCCTATAGGTAGCTACGAGGACAGGTCCCCTCTGTGGGGAGCCAGACAGTGCCCTTCACATTCTTTAAGGGTGTAGGCATTCCATCATACCAAGTGCGGAAACCGAGCGCCACAATATTGCTAGCAAAATCCTTCTTTAAGGTGTCAGCAAAGGCCCTCTTGGGCAGGCCTTGCCTCCATGGAATTGGCAGCGTGGGTTGTCTTGCTTTGCAGAACCTTCAGACCCTTGAGCTCAAATAGGACCCTTCGTGATTTTCCAGAAGTAAAGCCTCACTTTTAGTTGTCATGCTGCTCTTGTACGAACATGAATGCATGGCAAGGACATTCATAGATGCCAGAAGCATAAGTGAGCCCTATATTTTTTGTGCTTTTTAAGTTCACTATAATTACAGTGCTTATAAGCATGTTTCACATGCATCAGGATTGACACGAAGGACTTCATGATGCAAATTCCAGTCAAGAATTCTTCGAAGCCTCTGAAGAGGCTGGCAATTGCTTCTTCCTTCTCCCGGGGCCCATCGCACGACCTTTCTTATAGAGCAGGAGAAATTATGTTAGCTATAGCTGCAACCCTCTGTGTCCTTTCCCTAGGCCAGCGCCAGGGTCCCGGCATCTCTTTCTGACTTTTACCTGTACATGTATCCTACCAAATTTTGGAGTAGGAGCAGATGAGCAACAGGATACATTGAGGTAAGAGCTCATATTTGCCTCAGGGGAGTCATTATCTGGGGGAGCTCTACCTTCTGGAGAGTGGTGGTGGCGGAAAGGGAAAGTTGGGAACATAATTATTTTTCGTAATGATGCCCCCCCCTGCCATAATTACGTTTTCCTAATTATAATTACGATAACGTAAGTATGGACATAATTATGTAGTGTGACCGCTGAAATAATTATCTTTTCCCTAATTATAATTACGAAAACGTAATTAAATGCGTAATTAATTACAGGTGTGACCGGGGCCTAATTACGTTTTCCTAATTATAATTACGATAACGTAATTATGGACATAATTATGTAGTGTGACCGCTGAAATAATTATCTTTTCCCTAATTATAATTACGAAAACGTAATTAAATGCGTAATTAATTACAGGTGTGACCGGGGCCTTACATGCTGGTAGGGGTGCAGCAAATCTGGCAGCTGTTATTTTCCACTTGGCTCCTAGGAATGCATTCCTATATACCATATGGGCTCTGCATGACTATCTAGAAGATCTTGGGGCCAGTGCCTTGGAGGATGGGGACAGCCCATTTTTCACACATCATCGGTTGCCATTCCATTTTGTATTTTGGTTGTGAGTGTGCGGATGGGGGACCTTCCCTCCTTTTATGAAGCCTTTGCCAGTACTGACTAGTCTAGGATGGCTTCAATCAGAAAGTCGCACTTAAAACACACACACAGACACAGTTTGTTTTGGTTACAAACAAACAAAACACAATTTGTCGCATCTCAACCCTGATCGCAACCACTGTCTTGCTCTGCCCTGGATGCTTCGACCTCGATTCTCGTCCATTATCTATTCCAAATGGATTTTTCCCACTGCAGGGAAATTTGTGTAAAAGCTTGCAGCGAAACTTACTTGGATGAAAGCCAGCTTTTCCTGGTGATCCATTTCACCAAGCATGTCACGGAAGGAGAGGGCTCTTATTTTAAAGCGAATATACATGTTTTGTCTTTGAAGCAGAAGGAAAAGGATGTGCGATGTGATTGACTTGGCAGATGAAGATGAGCTTCCAGGTAGGGACCAGGACATACAGGGGCAACAACAAATACAACCAATTGCACCAGGTTCAGTGGATGCCATCAGTTTGCTAAGTAGTAGCGATGAGGAAGAAGAAGGGACAGGCTCGGGCATCAGGCTGCCCAAGGGCAGAGGTTTGATAGAGCCCAGCAACCCAGGCACCGAGCAAACAAGAAGGGCTGAGGAAGATGCAGTGGACCTGGTGGACAGCAGCAGCGGGGAGGACGAGGTCTTGGGGCTGGATGGGGACTCAGGGATCTCCCCAGGAAATCTGCATCTGTCCTCGGGCCAACCACAGCTGTCTTCCTCATTTGAGCTTGCATGCGGGTGCAGCCTGAAATCTGGGCCCCTGCGAAACCTCCACTCAAGCATCATCGAGCAAGGAGACTACAGTGAAAAAGACGGGCCTCAGCTGTGCTTTGGAGCCGGTGCTATGAACTTAGGGTTGTTGCGATGCCCCTCGTGTGCCCAGCCCATCACGCACGCTGACAGCAACAACATAATGGTCTCAGTAGCTGCTTCTGAGAGAAGCAGTGGTGACGGCTGCCCTGATGCAATGCGCCGTTCCTTGTATGCAAGGTGTGTGCGTGCGTGCGTGCATGCGTGCGTGTGTGTGTGTGTGTGTGTGTGTACGTGTGTGTGTATGTGTGTGTGTGTTGTGTGTATATGTATGTATGCGTGCGCCCTCTGGCCAGGCACCTGGGGCGTAACAAGAAGTCCACTTCCTGTCTCAACTGATTTTTTTCAGTGTCCCAATCCAACTTGTGTGCTCGCATGTGCACAACAGGCTGTCCCATGCTGCTCACATGGATGCTGTAGCTCTTGAGCGTTGCTCGCTGGTGCTGGATCTCATGATCAGTGGCGTCGATACTGCGGGTGAGCCAGCAAGGATGACAAAGTCCCAGAATGTTGGCTCCATTATCAGTACTGATGCTGCCTGTGAGCTTGCGCTGTCGCATGACAGATTCTAAGCAAAAACGCGACACGACCTGGGTATTTAATGTAATAGCCAGTGCACAGTAAGTGTTTGCTTCGCCAGGTGTGTCACCTCCATGCCTTTGCTGCTCACCAGCAATGTGTACCAGCATCAGGTGCCCACTGCCTGTGCTTCTGTGCAGCAATGTGTACCAGCATCAGGTGCCCACTGCCTTTGCTTCTGTGCAGCAATGTGTACCAGCATCACGTGCCCATGCCTTTGCTGCTGACCACGCCTTTGCTGTTGAGCAGCAATGTGTGCCAGCATCAGGTGCCCAATGCCTTTGATCAATACCTTTGCTCATGATCAATGCCTTTGCTGCTGACCAACAGTGCGTACTAGCATCAGGTGCCCAATGCCTTTGCTGCTGAGCAGCAGTGTGTGCCAGCATCAGGTGCCCATGCCTTTGCTCCTGACCAATGCCTTTGCTTCTGTGCAGCAATGTGTGCCAGCATCACGTGCCCACTGCCTTTGCTGCTGACCAACGCCATTGATCAATGCCTTTGCTCATGGTCAATGCCTTTGCTTCTGACCAATAATGAATACTAGCATCAGGTGTTCAATGGACGGTGCTTTCTGAACAGTAGGGGTGCCTGGCCAGAAGGCCAACTTTGGCACGACAAGAGGTCCGCAACTTGAAGTCCATATGGTCCATATGGGAATGATAGGCAATTTGTTTCCACAGTGTAGCAGCGCGCACCTCTGCTAAAGTTCCTTCCGGGGGGCCCCTTTGGTGCTCCCTCGTGTTGTGCCTGTATGCCCTCCGCTTTCCAAGGGGGAATCTGTTTTAAACCATTGAATGCAGTGCACATCCTTGCTTCCGCGCGCTCAGCCTTCTTCGTGCACTTCCTCATGCTCTGCTGTCAAACCATTTGATGCCGCAGGGCCAGACAGCAGCAGTGGTAGCAGCAGAGGAAGAAAAAGAGGGACTGCGGAGGATGGTGGGAGCAATGGGAGCAGCAGTGTTGGTTTTGGAGGTAGTGGCAGTGGTGGTGGCAGAGGTGCAAGTGGGAGTGGTAGGGCCAGCGCTCACACGCAGAGGGCAGCGTTGCAATCACAGGCGCCACCACCGACATCATTACACCCGATGAAGCAGGACATGCCGCCTGCAAAAAGGCAACATCATGCTGCAATAGGGCAGCAGCAGCAGCAGCAGCCTCAGAATCAGCCCTTTAACCCGCCGCCAATTAGGTCTGCAGAGTCTTTCTTCAAGCCTCAGGGCCCTACAGCCTTCGCCTTTGGAGGTGCACCTGCCCCCCCTGCCCCTTCACCAGCCTTCACCTTTGGGACCGGCCCTGCCCACCCTGCGCCGAACGCACCAGCTTGTACTTTTGGAGGTGGACCTGCTATGCTACCACCCACACTACCCTCTTTTGGGGCAGTGAAGGGGGTCCCTCCACCAACTGTACCTGCCTGCACCTATGGAGCAGGTTCTTCAATACCCACTCCCGCAAACCACCCAGCCTCCACCTCAGCAGTTGGGACCTCCAGCACAATGCCATTTGGCTCCCCTGGGCCCTTGCAACCCCTCCCCCTGCCACGTACATCTTCCCTCCAGGGCCATGCCAGGACCGGTGCCAGCATTCCCTCTCCTCCAGACCCAACCCCTAGCCGGCTCCTTTCTCCTACCCTCCCTGCTTCGTTGCAGCGTCTGCTGACCCAAGGGATTGTGTCGCACAGCATGGCGCGGCATGCAGCTGAGCGCAGCGCGCCACCACAGCAGGCGCAGCAACAGCAGCAGCAGCAGCAGCCCATGCAGGGCTGCGAGTGCTCTTGCAACATGACATGTGAACAGCTGGGTGCTGCGCTTGCAGCGCTGGGTGTAGAGCACAGGGGCTGTGACCAAGCAGGCATGCAGCAGCTGTACAGGTGTGTGTGTATGTGTGTGTGTGTGTGTGAGCGCTTTAATACAGGAACAAGCAAGCGTGTCACTTTTGTGGTTGCTATCTACAGCATAGAGCAGGCAGCTCTATATTCGCCTAAATGGACACGTGCAGAAGTTTAGAGGCCTGGAAAGAAGTCCTCTGCGTGCACGGACACAACAATTGCCACATAGGCCTTAGAACCTCGGCGCTTTTCTTTGCAAGTTGTAGCGCATGATGAGAGCGTCGCGCAGGTGGTGCCTCAGGGTTTTGTCTTTCTGCTCAGGGGCACCCACTTGCCCATCTCTCCTCTGTTCTCTTTAAAAGCAGGATTACAGGACTTCTGTCTGGAGAGGCACTTACTTGCCCATCCCTCCTCTATTTTAATTCAGCAGGATCATGCAGAGTAACAGTGGTGGGATGGATATGTGTATTTATGTGTGTCATATGTTTATATATAGACATCATCTGTTAACATATATCATATATGTGATGTATATACAGATGAGAATCTATGTGCAACTTCAGGGATGCTGCCAAACATTCTATGTGCAACCTCACACTTGCTCTCCCACATCCTGCGCGCAACCACACATCCTATCGCACATCCTGTGTGCAATCACACACCCTATCGCACATCCTGTGTCCAACCACACACATGCTGTTGCACATCCTGTGCGCAACCACACACATGCTGTCGCACGTCCTCGTGCAACCTCACACCCTATCGCACATCCTGTGTGCGATCACGCACCTGCCGTCATCATCCTGTGTGCATTCACACACCTGCCGTCATCATCCTGTGTGCATTCACACACCTGCCGTCATCATCCTGTGTGCATTCACACACCTGCCGTCATCATCCTGTGTGCATTCACGCACCTGCCGTCATCATCCTGTGTGCATTCACACACCTGCCGTCATCATCCTGTGTGCATTCACACACCTGCCGTCATCATCCTGTGTGCATTCACACACCTGCCGTCATCATCCTGTGTGCAAGTACACACATGCTGTCATCATTGAGTGTGCAACCACACACATGCTGTCACAGAGGCAACATACTGTGCACAACTACAGAGGCAACATACTGTGCAACCACACACATGCTGTCACAGAGGCAACATACTGTGCACAACCACAGGGATGCCATCAGCAAGCGCTTTGCCAGACTTGTAGGAGAACCGAGACCCCATGTTGGTGCTGGTGCAGCAGGAGCGGCAGCTAGCCCTGGCAGGAGGCGTTTGGCAGCAAAGACAGCAGGAAGGGCACCCCTGTCACCGCAGCCACCACCACCACAATCACTTGTACAACTACCCACATCCGCGCCGTTGCCAGGAGGGCCACAAGGTCCATTTTCTGAGGTGCATGCCACAGCACAAACATGCAAGATACAACAAAACAGTGGGAGCACTGAGGTGATGGAAAGCAAGCCCATGCACAGCCTCGTGAGCCTGGTGGTGGGGCAGGGGCCTGTGGCCAACCAACTGCGGCATGTGCGCAAGGCGCTGGGCACGCGTGCTCTGCAAACGTCTGGGTCGGCTGCGGAGTGCGAGGCCAGGCTGGTGGGATGGGTGCTGCAGCACGCGCAGCATCAGCAGCAGCAGGTGCGTGCTAGTCAGTGAGTGTGTGTGTATGTGTGTGTGCATGGAGGCACACTTCATGGAGAGGAGCCGTGCTGAGATGCTCATACTGTTGCCCACACCAGCGCAGGAGGTTACGGCGAGACGGCACAGCTTGGGACTGGGGTATAACTCTGACCTGACACGAAATCGAGCTTGGTTCTTGATGCAATCGAGCACATGGGATGATATACATGAATTCAGCTTTGTTTGCCTTGGCTAAGCAGTGACCTTCCATGGGTTTAGCCGGCCAAGTGGCTGAGCTACCCTCTCCTGCAAGTGCTCTGTCATGATGTGACGATGCCGCACGTCAAAGCATCATGCTTGTCATGCCTGCAGGTGCCCTCCAATGATGTGCCCTTCCATGACGACATGCTTCACTGCAGGATACATGAGCTCTTTCGTCATTGGGATCCCTTTCTCCATGCGCTTCACCGCAGGTACCCCTCCACAACTTGCAACTGTGCAAACGCTGCCCGCAGATTGGTGGTGCCTGAGTCCCCCTTCACTGCTGGTGCCCCTCCACTATGAACTGCACTGCAGGAGCCCTTTGTGGATGTGCTGTACTGTGAGTGCTGCCCACAGATTGTGGCCCTTGAGCGCCCAGCTGCTGCCACAGGCCGCCATAGGGCAGGGGTTGACAGAGAAGGGTGGCTGGCTTCAGAGCAGGTGCTCGCTGCTCTGGCCCGCCTGTGGCCACCTTTTGCATCTGGGAGACGGGCGGGGGAGGGCGCCCTGGTGAGAGCTTGTGATGCTTCGTTTTGCAGTGGGATTCTGGGATGTGTCGGTGTGGGGTGGATGTGTTGATGCAGCACGACTGGCATTAGGATTAACATCTGCTGTTGGCAGATTCTGGAGTAGGCGCTGGCCTCGTAAGCAAAATTAGATGCCAACCTTGTAAGCAATCCTGTGGCCCAAGCCCTGCACATCATCTGGGCAGGCCAGGAAACGTGAATTGATGGGATGAATTGTAGTACGTTGCAAAGGCAGGCATGGGTCACGCTTGTGGTTCTGCAATGGTGGGTGGGAATGGCTTGCGCTTGTGGCAATGAGAGCGAATTGTAGTAAGTTTGAGTGTGGGGATTGAGATACACTGGTGGCTTAGCAATAGTGGGAACAAAGGTCAGAAAGAGGTGGTTTACGCTTATGGCAATGAGAAACTAGCATAGGATGTTACAGTGGCGGGAATCATCAGTGCTTTGGGCTCTGAATGGTGGGAATGAGGTATGCTTGTGGTCATGATGTGTAGGGTTGTTCAGATGTCGTAATGGTTTGAAGCGTTTTGTGTGAAGGATGTTGATCAGGGATGTTGTATTGTTTTGTACAGTTTCTTTGGCTCAAGTGATGACGGCATGGACAAGACCAATGCTTTCAGGTCTTGAGGCTTGAAAAGGTTAGGGATCAAAGCAGGCAGCATTCATGTCCACAAGCTCAGCATCAGTGATGCAGTCAATGGCGTGTAGTAAGGGATGGATAATAAGGGTCGTGTGTCTGCCAAATGAGACTCTATAGAGGGTCAAAAAGGCTCAGATGCTGAACCATCTACACCATCCTTACGGGAATCTGTTGCATGATCTGGTGCCCCAAGCACAGCTTCAGCAGATGGGTTGTTATGGTTTTCTGCCACGCAGCAAACCTGTTTCATGATTGTTTGCCACGCACTTTGCACCACTTTGTATTTCCCTGCATAGTTCATCCTCAGGTAGGCCCTCCAAAAAATTTTGTGTGGCGTTTCTTCGCATACCATTATGCTCCTCTGTCAGCATTCTCTTTAGCACGCTTCATCATGCTCCTTTTGTCAGCTTTCTGTCTTACATGTTTGCCATCCTCAGGCAGTCCCTCCTTGTATACGCACATGCTGCCCCTAATGAGTTCTTCATGCACGCTTGTTTTCCAAACGTCTCAAAACTTCACCTATGCTCTTCTTTGTATGCACAACTTAGATCATATCACATTTTTTTACCTGCTTCTTTCATACGTTCTGTCCTTTGGCCTTCAGGCTATTTTCAGGTAGTACACTCTGCATTTGTTACTTTTGAGCTCATCAGGCGTGTTGGTTACCTCCCACTTAGGCCATCCTCCTGTCTACACATGCACACTGGCCCTTGCCCTGCATGCGATTTGGTGTGATTTCCATTTTTACACACATTTTCACTTCTATGCACAACATATCCATTTCTTTCACAGACACATACGCGCGCGCGCGCAGCCCTTCATGTGATTCCATACCATACATGTTCCCACATGTTGCGTGCCATCCACCACAGGCCATCCTTGGGCACTCCTTGGAGGCAGCCACCGTCGCCCGCCTGCTGGGGAGCGCACACCTTTCTCCTTTCAAACATGCTTCCATGTGTTGCATGCCACCCACCACACCCAATCTTTAGGCACTCTCTTCGGAGGCAGCCACCACCGCCCGCCTGCTAGAGATTGCGTGCACCTTACTGCTGTCACATGTCCTCCCATATGTTGCATGCCACCCACCACAGGCTATCCTCAGGCACTCCTTGGAGGCAGCCACCATTGCCCGCCTGCTGCAGCTTGCGCGGGCCCTGCTGTTGTCACAGCTCCGTCCAGACCAAAAAGAGGAGTGGGACAGATTCCATCTCTTGCCGCCACAGCTGCACCCCTCTTACCCAGGCTTGCACCACCTGCAACAGCATCAGGGGCAGCAGCAGCAGCAGCAGCAGGGGGTGGCGAGGGCAGGTGCGAAGGCCAGGGGCAAGGATGGGGAAGCTAAGGCTCCTCAGCAGCAACAACCAAAAGCAGGTCATGGTAGAGGGGGTGGGTGGGCGGCAGGCACTGGGTATGGGGGAAGCAGCATGGGACTGCCTGGGGACGTCCAAAAAATGGCAGCCGCCAAGGTGGGTTCACGCCCAGAAAATGGCCGTTGCTGAGGTGTGTCTCCTTTTCCCTGAATGATTCAGGAAGTGTTGCCACAGCCTAAATGGATTATTTTCTTTTAGTGTCACGGACAGTGAGGGAAAAGTGGAAAAGCAGTTTGTCAGTGTGGTGGGACAAAAGCCGTGTGTGTGCTTGGCTGGTTGGTTTCTTGCTCTGCTCTGCTCTGTTCTGTGTATCTGCCTTTGCTCAATGTCTACCCTTCTTGTTTTCTGCTTGGTGTGTGTGTGTGTGTGTGTGTGTGTGTGTGTGTGTGTGTGTGTGTGCCATATGAGGGAAAGAAGGGCTGTGGTGCAAATAAGCTGCTGAGCTTCTGGTCACCTTGACTAGAGTGTTTCCTGTGCTGTACAAAAGGAGGAGACGCCTACATGCTGGCACTCCCTAGCTGTTTCGTTCCATGGCTGAAATTGTTTTTGCACAGAAGTAGACGAGCATCCATTCTTGTCTGGAGGAGGGTGCCCACCACCTGTAAGATGTTTCTCTGGACCCAGCATCTGTATCAAATGCCAGTGCCTGCATAACAAAAACAGATTCCTGCAGGAAGGACACCTGTCTGCCTGGACGCATGGTCCAAAAGGTCGCCATGCAGTGAGCACCAGAACTATTTTGTGTGTGCGCACCCTCTTGCATCCAAGTTTCTGCTGCAGGAGGCGCGTGTCTCAAAGTTCATGCGCATGCTTTGTGTTTCTAGCAACAGGCAGCTTGTGTATATCGGATGTACGTGCTGCAGGAGCAAGCTGCTGCCAAGCAACGAGCGGTGGACATGGCACTGGATGCTGTCCTGACGCGCATCACTACCATGGTAAGGCATGTCCTGCACAGGTCAGATGCCTGAGCAGCATGCTGCTCCCAAGCAATAAGTAGTGGACATGGCACTGGATGCTGTACTGATTGGTGTGCATCACTACAATATTAAGCTGTTTCACACTGAGGTCAGATGCATGACCAGCATAGCAATGTGCATGCCCCCGACAATTAGCTGCTGCACCACCATGGTGAGATGCCTCAGCACCACTTTCACATGTATCACCAAAATTGGAGGACGCATGACCACCATGGTAAAATGCACCACCACCCTGGCAAGAGTGTCGCGCCTCCATTGTAAGCTATGTGACACCCATGGCTAGATGTTGTCACCCTTATGGTAAGCCGCATGACCATGACGGCAAGCTGCATCATTCTATGGTGAGATGCAGGCTGGTGCAAAGTGTGCTTGGATGCTGGCAAGCAATGTTGGCACTCATGTTCATCTCAGTGCACAAAGCTGCTGCCCCCTTGCTTCCCATCAGATCAGTGCACGCTAGTTTGCAGGCTCCGAAAAGGATCTCATAGCTTTAAACATGATATGCACTTAAGGTGTATCAAGAAGACATTCAGGTCATGTTAGCTCTCCTTATTGCATGCAGCTGGACCTGGCAGGCGTTCCCTCCTCTCACCTCATCTTTTCAGATCTTGCAAGCTCCCCTGAAGTTTAAGCTTGGCTCAGAACAATTCCCACAACCTCAAAAAGGTAGTCAAAGCTTTGACCCATACAAGCAAACAAGTGCATGCTGGTAGCCTAGTCTCACGCACACACACACGCATACACACATACACCATATATTCACATTTTTGCTCTGTCAACCACAATCCAGGTGCAAGCCCACCGGTCTGTGCCACTTGGTAACCTCCTGCAACCAACCCTGGCACTCAGTGCTGTGCTGTTAGCGCCAGGCCTTGCCTACATCTTGCGTCTGCTGCTTCAGGTGTGTGTGTGTGTGTGTGTGTACGTGTGTGTGTGTGTACGTGTGTGTGTGTGTGTGTGCGCGCGCGTGTGTGTGTATGTGGCTTAGGCACTGTGTGTGTATGGCTTAGGCACTGTGTGTGTATGTGGCTTAGGCACTGTGTGTGTGTGTGTGTGTGTGTGTGTGTGTGTGTGGCTTAGGCACTGTGTGTGTATGTGGCTTAGGCACTGTGTGTATGTGTGTGTGTGCGGCTTAGGCACTGTGTGTGTGTTGTGCGCGCACGCGCATTTGCTCTTGCATGGCAATATGACTAAACTATGTACAAATGCAAATGTACCTCTGCATTCAGATCCCTCACGTTTGTGCCTTTGCTTGCGCACAAGCATCTCACTGTTTCTAGCTGCGTTTGTGTGCACAGAACGATTCTTTAATGGGCCTCGCCGGACGGTCCAAGCTGTACAACACAGTGCTGAGCCTTATCAGGTGAGCCAAGCGTCCCTCATCTATTTGTGCTTGATCAGGTGAGCCTTGCGCTCACAGTTTGGACGCCAAGGACAACAACCATTTGTATCAAACCGACTCATTTGTGCTTGGCCACATGAGCCTTGTGCTCACAGTTCTGCCTAATATATTTGTACGTGACCACGTGAGTCTTGTGCACGCGGGTTGCCAACAAGGCCACCAACCATCCAAGGTAATTGTGATTCTGTGCTGGTCCAGGATGATGTTGGCTTTTGTGGTTTTGGATGGATTGCCTTGTATGCTCTCACTTCACAAAGCAGATGTACCACACAGTACCACACAATACCACACAGGGCCTGGACATTGACCTGCATCATTTGGGCTAATCCCTTGGCGTCAAACAAACTTGGCATCATAAACTCATAAACTTGGCATCACTTGGCATCATTTGGGCTAATCACTTGGCATCAAACAAACACAAAGCATGACATCCCATCACTTTGGCGGAGGTGTATGGTTTGTTGATAGATCTCCACACGAGCGCTCAAGCTTTGATGTCACACACACGCACACGCACACACGCACGCACACATACACACACACGCACACACACACACACACACACACACACGCACACACGCGCACACACACACACACACACACACACGCACGCGCACGAACGCACGCACGCACGCACGCACAGGCTGCTGGCATCCTCCCCAGACCTCATTGGCATTTTCACTATCCCTGCGAGCGACCCTGGTGACCCCTGTAAGCATGCCCTCCAGGTCTTGGAGCAGCAGCAGCAGCAGCAGCAGCTAAAACAACAACAGCAGCAACCCAACCAGCACCTACAGCAGCAACACGGAAACCAGTGGATGAGAGGAAGCTCTAAAACACAGCAGCAGCAGCAGCAGCAGCAGCAGCAACAGCAGCAAAAGCGGCAGAGGGGCTCTACAGACTCATCATCCTCCCAGGATTCGACGTTGCTAGATGCGCTTCACTCGCTGGCCATGCAGAGCACAGTATTCAAGCGCGCTGCTCAGGTGAGGATGCGTGTGCTAGGGAAGGATGCACCTGGGTTTTATGCATGTGCTGACTTGAAAAAATTATGGGGTTTGTGTTTTTATGCTTTGTCCTCATGCAAGTGTGGTTGAAGCTGCAAGAGCGGCCGCACTGTTACTTCTCTCTTGCGTGTTTGGCTATTTGCTTCAGAATGCGAGCATGTTGGGACAAACCTGCAAGCATGCGTGATGCATAGATGTGCTGAGCGCACCCATCTCACCCAACATGCCTTTTAATACTCGAGCATTTGGTAAAAGCTTTGTTTGAGCCAAGGATGTGCCAGTGGCTGAGTTTGTCTGATTGAAGTAGAGGTGGCTATGAAAAAGTAGAATGCCTTGCGCATGCATGCGCGCGCGCGCGCGCACACACACACACACACACACACACACACACACACACACACACACACACACACACACACACACACACACACACACACACACACACACACACAGCATGCACGCGCGCACACAGACACACAAGTACACACACACATTGCAGGAGGTGGCAGGGGAGGAGGAGGAGGAGGCCATGGCCTGCCTGGCACTTGCGCTCGATTTTGCAACCACGTATGAAAACGTGGCTTCAGCAGTAGCCGTGTGGCAGTCTAACATGGCAGCCACAGCCACGGCAGCAGCAGCTGCTGCTGCATCTGGGTCTGTAACGCCACCATCAGGTACACCCTCAGGTCCCTACCCACTGGAGCTGTGCTTCTTGGGCAAGTTTGATAGCAGGTGGCGTGCTCTAGGTATGGAGGTTAAGGGTTGTTCATGTCTCTGGGCATGCTGCTGATTCTGCTAATGCTCATGATGATGATGATGATGATGATGTTGGTACTTATGCTGCTGCTGCTGCTGCTGCTGCTACTGCTGCTGCTACTGCTAATCCTGATGCTCATGCTGCTGCTGCTGTGCTGCTGCTGCTGCTGCTGATGTTGATGCTGCTGCTGCTGATGTTGATGATGCTCTCTGTCTGTGGCAGCACTGGCAGATAGGAGCAGTGGTCGTGTGGTGATGGAGCATGAGAGTAAACAGTGTGCCCGGCACTCGTGAAGTTTCAGGGTTGTTCATGTCTTTAGGCCTGCTGCTGATGCTGATGCCGAGGCTGGTGCTGCTGTGCTGCTGCTGGTGAGTTGAGATGCTGTTGCTGATGTTGATGCTGATGCCAATGCTGGTGAGGTCCTGCTCCCGAGAGGGCAAAGCATCCAGAAGAGGAGGCTTGTGTTGATGGCAGGCAGGTTTCTTACATACAGCGTGCAGCATTTTGAGCCTGAGGGATTTTTGTTTGACCAACACCGTACGATGTGTGTCAACAATGAAGCTGGATCCTGGTGGTATAACAGGATAATTGCACATGCCGATTTATGGAGCTGTTCACGGGGGTGAAAAGAGGTAACCCCGTTCCTGAGATCACATTGTGAACGTTGAGGAGAATGTTACCACATGAGGCACTGCAACCTCTTTCCTTGTTTGAGATGTCTCCTGGGAGGTTGCAGTGCTCTCTCAATGGGTACCCTATACTATGGGTATTATTATATGATGGGTACCCTGTGTTCCATTTGAGCCACGTGAAATGTCTGCCTGTCCTGCTGCTCACTCTTTATGTGCCCTGTTCATTGCCCTGTGATCTATGCATGCATGCAAGCATACTCACTTTCAGAATCCTTGCCTGCAAACAATGACCATGCCCTTGTGCGACCTCTTCTCGCCCTGTGCAACCTCTGCATCCCATTCTGTGATCTCTGCATGCAAGCATACTCACTTTCAGAATCCTTGCCTGCAAACAATGACCATGCCCTTGTGCGACCTCTTCTCGCCCTGTGCAACCTCTGCATCCCATTCTGTGATCTCTGCATGCAAGCATGCCCTCGTGTGTCCTTTGTGTGCCCCATGACTTTTCTTTGTGCCTGCCCACACAGTTATTCCCAATGTGTTTTTTTGCATGCCCTAGCATCACCTGTGTATGCAGAGAGGTTCATGTGTGTGCCCTGCTAGAGGTTTGTATGTGTGTCTGTGCGCGCGCGCGCGCGCGCGCGCGCGCGTGTGTGTGTGTGTGTGTGTGTGTGTGTGTGTGTGTGTGTGTGTGTGTGTGTGTGTGTGTGTGCGTGCGCGCGCGTGCGTGTGTGTGTGTGTGTGTGTGTGTGCGTGCGCGCGCGCGCGTGTGTGTGTTTGTGTGTGTGTGTGTGTATGTGTGTGCGCGCGCGCGTTCGTGCGTGTGCCCTG
The DNA here is from genome assembly GCA_914767535.2 of Dunaliella primolecta. NCBI lineage: Eukaryota > Viridiplantae > Chlorophyta > Chlorophyceae > Chlamydomonadales > Dunaliellaceae > Dunaliella > Dunaliella primolecta. The sequence goes on from OU611762.1 coordinate 7,111,928, forward strand.
TTGCAGCCTTGTGCCTCACCTTTGCTTGCATGATTTTGTGTTTCCTGTGACAACAGCATCCCAAGGTGCGCTCCTTCTCCTCCCCTCCTTACGATTAAATGCTCTCGTGGTTATTTTCTGAACGCCATGTGATCATTGTGTGCTCAATTGCAATGCTGTTACATTTTTCTGAGTTGCCTTTGTTTTTTGTGTACCTGCAACCTTATTCCGGCCTCATCTCTTGTTCCTGTATGCCACTGTGGAATCTCTGCGTACTTGTTTCAGGTTGCTTCTGTGTGGTCTCAGTGTACTTGTTTCAGGTTGCTTCTGTGTGATCTCAGTGTACTTGTTTCAGGTTGCCTCTGTGTGATCTCATTGTTCTTCTTTTTGGTTGCCCCTGTATGATCTCTGTGCACTTGTTCCTGGCAGCCCATGTTTTATCTCAGAATACTTGTTCCTGGTTGCTTTTTTGTGATCTCAGTGTACTTTGCCACGTGGCAAACTTCAATTCCTAGTGGCAAGAGCAGCAGTCTCCTCAAAGTTGTATCTAATCCATGAGTGTTTCATCATTTGCCTACAATAAGTTGCTGGAGATTTCAAGCTTTACTAAACTGTTGGCAAACTTAGTTCATCAAACCAGCTAATTATACAGCCCTGCAACCTGCTGGCTTGCAACCTTGCCTGCCCTGCAGCCGGTGGCGAGCGCAACACTCCAACCCAACATAACCCACCCTGTGACACTGCACGAGGACACCCACAAGGACCTTCCAGCAGCAACAAAAGCGGAGGCACGCCTACTGCTGCTGCTGCTGCTGCTGCCTCTGCCCCCTCTGTGCGGGCTGCTGCTGCTCCGCCTTGCAAACCTGCAGAAGTTGCTGCAGCTTACTGTGCCGCGCTGCGCCCCCACCAGTTTGTGGAGCGCCCGCTGGTGGTGGACCATTATTTTAGGTGTGGTGGTGGTGGGAGGAGGTGGTGGCGGCGGTGGTGGTGTGTGTATGTGTCACGAAGACTGTTCAAGGAAGCATAACAAAAGCATCTTGCTCTTCCTTTCATCTTGCATTACTTTTTTTTACATTTTTGTTGTTGCAATGCCACCTGCAGGAAAGCCATGGGCGGTGACGGTGGACAAACTTCAGCTAGCGGTGGGGAGGTCATGCGCAAACGCCTGCGGCGCATTGCACAGGTGTGCTATCCTGGGTAGTTGATGCGGAGATGCGAAACGCAAGCTCAAAGGAATGTCATCAGTTGATGGCTGCAGTGCATGAGATAAGTGATCTACATTAAAGAGATGTTAAGAAGAAAAAGAAGAGAACAGAAAAGAAAAGAAAACAAAACAACAAAAAGAAAAGACCACGCAAGCCAGGTCTGGCTGCATGCATTAAGGAAAGGTGGCAAGCGCTTGTGGCATCATTTGGCCATCAATTGATCATTTGATCATCAATGGGTGTGTGTGTACTTCGTTCTCTTTCGGCTCGTGAGGCGTGTTCCTTACATGGGTAGGGCAGACCACAAACACGCGAGAGCCAGACACACTTGCTCTCGCCATACACACTGGCTCAGAGGCAGGGCCAGAAACCACAGAAACAGAGGCAGCAAAAAGAAACTCTGGCTGAACTTCACAGAAACAGAAGCTGCCCAAGAAACTCTGGCTGAATTCCACAGAACTCGAGCAAGTCTGCTGCAAGCAAAAGGCAGGTCTGCCGCGCAGCCAAGGAGTCTGCTGGAAACCAGGAAAGGCAGGCGAGAGCCGAAACTAAGCTAACACAGGTCTGATGCCCAAGAAGGAAAAGATGGGCATCCTTATTGCTGAGCGGCAATAAAGGAACGTCACGCTTCTCACTCGCCTACAAGAACTGCAGTTCTGCTGCTACGCAGAGAACTGGTCATTCCTTTTATTGTTGTGTTGCATAACATTCATTCAGAAGATGCATGCCCAATTAGTTCTCAACAGCATGCAAGAAAGTAAGAGGGTTAATGCTTGTGATATTTCATACAGATGCCTTTATTATAATTTATTGGATGCAGACTGAATCAACAAGCAAAGGAATAGAAATTGGTAAATATCATTCCAATTCTGATGTCAATTGGTTCCAATATTCTTTGAAAATGTTTGCTCTTCACCTAAGCCTGCTTCTCCTCCAGCTGTTTATGCCATAGTTTGCCCCTTGCATCATTCCTACAATTTGCTAATGGTAAACTCAGATGATCATTTTCCATTTGCTAAAAAGCCCCGCAGTCTGTTTGGCTCAAGTCAATTTACTGCAAATTCTGATATGCACAGGAGATAAAGTCTGTTTGGATCAAAAGTCAACCTGCTGTAAATTTTGATCTGCACAGGAGATAGGCACCCTGTCCACTTCGCTTCCGCTGGACTACGAGAGTAGCATTGCAGTGGCTGTGGATGAGAAACAGCTGGATGTGCTGCGGTGAGTGGACCCCTTTCATTGCTTTTTTTATCACAAAGGCACATCAGCGCTGCTCTGGCTGTAAGGCTACTCACACACATGCAGCTGTGCTGATGCTGTTAAGCTGCACAGGCCCATCAGCGCTGCTGTGGCTGAAGGGCTACTCACACACAGCTGGGCATGCTGCAATGGATCACTCTTACAAAAAGGAAGCTATGAGTCTGAGCTTCTTCTGCGTACGCTGAGCTGCATACAGGCCCAGAGCAATGCTGAGAGCAAAATGCTTGCCTAGTCTATGATTACTCTTGCATGCCACTCTATGATTACTCTTGCATCCCACTCTATGATTTTTCTTGCATGCCACTCTATGATTACTCTTGCATGCCACTCTATGATTACTCTTGCATCCCACTCTATAATCACTCTAGCACCCCACTCTTATGATTACTCTTGCATGCCACTCTATGATTACTCTTGCATCCCACTCTATGATTAGTCTTGCATGCCACTTCCCCTCCCTTTAGCATGGCCCTGTGCCATTGGCTGAATTCCAGATGCTGGGTCCCGGATCCTTTGGAAAGATTCTGTTGGGAGGGGCGTTTTGTGTTCAGTTCCCCAAGCATTTGCTTTTAGTGGAGCAGTAGCTGTGAAACTTGGACCCAATTTTAAAGCTGGTCAAGAATTTGGCAGAGCTGCTGCCACTAATCAGTTTGCGGCTTGCATTCCAGGGAAACTCTTTCACACTTAGACATTGCAGGGATGGTGTGGAGCATCACAAGTGGTATAGGAGCAAGGATTTGTTTGTGCACCATACACAGCGCATTGTTTATGCACCGTGCACATTGGTACGTGAGCAAGGTTTTATGTGCACCATGCACAGTGGTACGAGGGTGAGGTTTCATGTGCACCGTGCACAGTGGAACGTGAGCCTGGTTGCATGTGCACCTGCAGGCTTGGCCAACATTTGTGTTAGGATGTGGCTGCAGTATGTGGCGCATCACAAACTGTTGTGTGACAAGTTGCCTGCTCATTTCACCTGCATGCTGGAGCTGCCAGCATGCACCAGTGTGTGTGTGTGTGTGTGTGTGTGTGTGTGTGTGTTTGTGCGTGCGCGTGCATGTGTGTGTGCGTGCATGCTTGCGTGCGTTTGTGTGTGTTTGTGCATGTGTGTGCGTGCGTGTGTGTGCATGCATGCGTGCATGTGTGTGTGCGTGTGTGTGTGCGTGCATGTGCACGCGCATGTGTGTGCATATGTGTGTTTGCATGTGTATGTGCAATAAAGCTGCCAGCATGCATCAGGGCAGCGGGGTTGAGTGGATGCGTGTGCATGCAAATATGCAGATGCGCACATCTTTGTTCATACCATTAGTTTACATCCTTGTTATTGTGCCCAAACATTCTTGCACGCCTACCCTGCAGAGTGCTGTGCTTGCCAAGCTCTGACACCCCCTACGGCTGTGGCTGTTTTGTGTTTGATGTGCTGCTGCCTGCGGAGTACCCCCAGCTGCCTCCCAAGGTAGGTTAAGGTTTGCCAACTGGTGGGTGCGACCAAGGTAGGGTAAGCTTTTTTATATTTACCCTGCATTCTTTAACTTGCTTACCTTGCGACACCTTTATTACCACCGTTCACCTCCCAAGGCATGGTAGGGTTTATAAACTTGTGAGTATGACCAAGGCAAAAAAGTCCTTACCTTCTTTCTTTTACCTTGCTTTCCTTGCTTAAGATCCACCTTTAGTAACCCAGCTGTCTTCAAAGGTAGGTTAAGGTGGGTGAGTGTACCACCAACTGGTGAGTGTGACCACAATGGGCTGCGTCCATCGAGTATGCCATTTTCCAGCTGTGGCTGTGTGTAGCCGTGTGTGTGTCTTTGAATGTGTTTGCGCAAAAATATGAGCTTCAGGTCCTGCATGATTTCTTGATCTCTAAATTTTCCCTGCTGTCTCACTTGACTTTTAAATGGATATTTTGTGCAAGTGTAGGTGCAATTTCTCACGACAGGGGGCGGCAAGGTCAGGTAAGGCCGGCAACTGCTACAAATCTCTCTCTCTTTTTCTCTTGCACGTGCATGCGCACACACACATACACATACATTCAAACGCACGCACACACACATACACACACGCGCGTGCGCACAACAGAGCAAAGGAAGCAAAGTGGCACGTGCTGTAAGCTAGCAGATGATTCATGACTGCTTTGACGATTGTTTCCTAGTGTTGTAAAGGCCATCTTGAGCTAGCCATCCTGGGCGCTGACCAGATGGTGTCAGTACCAATGCAATGCATGACCATGAGCGTCAATACCGATGCATGCGTGTCTATGAGCCCTGTGTGGATGATGTCAATACCGATGCATGTGTGACCAGGATGGGGAATGCCATGCCCCTTTAAGCACGCCTGCGACTGCATTTTCAATTCTTGTTCTTTATGTATATTAGGGTTGCTGGCCTTCCTGAGGGCTGTGTTGTTGGTGTCCACACCCACAGATGCGTTGCCATGTTTAGGAATGCCATGCCTTTGACCCCGTCCTGGTAACCCCTCCCCTTGTTGTCACGATTTTACAGGTTCAACCCCAATTTGTACCAAAACGGGAAGGTCTGCTTGAGCTTGTTGGGCACATGTGAGTCCAGGCAGTTGGCTTGCTATTCTTGTGACCCAGCTCTGCATCTTTTGGTAGGGGTTCTTGCTTCTACCTGATCAGTCATGATCAGCACCATCAATTTTACCAGATCAGTCGATACTTGTAGTTGAGTATTGACTAGGCTGACGAATGGCCCACAAGGCTGAGGCTCACAAATGGCCCACAAGTTGTAGTTGTGCAATGAGTATATAGGCTCACAAATGGCCCACAAATTTGCAAGCCAGACCTTTCCGCTTCAGGTTGGAACTAGATGCTGCATGCTGAAATAAAAAGTGTACCTGCAATTAGTGATAGAAGATTTGGTGGAAGCTTTCTTTTTAAGGGCAGGAGGCCATGTCCATTTTTTCTTGAGCGTGTGCATTTACATAATTTTATGTACAGATCGAAAGGCTCTGTGTGAATTTGTCATGAGGCCCAGGAAAGGGAAAGGCAGATGTTTCCTCAAGCTTTCAGGGCCTGAGTTCTTTAAGCCAAGGATTCATTTGCAAGGCTTTCCTCTACTTGTACACAAGAGTTGCGTGACCAAGCAAACTCTTCTTCCTCTTTTTCTTCTCCTTTGTTTCCTTCTTTTCTTCTTCTGCACATTAGTTGAAAATGCAATCACAAATGCACGCAAGTGTTGCATGATGTACCTGTGCAGGGTCTGGGCCGAGCTGGCAGCCGGACACCAGCACCCTATTGCAGGTGTGTGTGTATGTGTGTGTGAAGCATTAGTTTTGCTGGTTCATTGCCCCGTGAAACCTGGTTCAATAGTACTGCTTCCTTTTGTCCCAGTACCTTCTCCCTTCCACCCTTTCCTTTTTTCCCATAGCATGAGCTGTTCAAACATCATGGTGTCTGCTTCTTTCCCCAGATGTAATTGCTGGTTCACCAAGCCCATTTGGAAGTTTATAAGTGTCCTTGACGTCCACTCTCTGCTCTGGTACTACAGGTCCTTTCACCTTCATCCCCTCCTTAAGGGCTAGCCAAATCTGTATGTTTATTCCGTATTAGGCGTATATCCAGTGCTAAAAAACCCGTATGTATGCCGTTCAATACTTACAATAATGTTATTGGCCAACCCTACTCCCGCTCCTTACATACCTCAACTGCCTATATATCTTGCCTTTCATTCTGCGTGCCTCCTGCAGGTGCTGCTTGGCACGTTAAAAGGCTTGCAGATTGTCTTATAAACTGGAGGCTTTTTACTCTGTAACCGCTCTTCCTTGCGTGTGCTTCCTGTAGGTGCTGCTTTCACTGCAAGCCATGGTGTTCTGCCCTGATGCCTCTTTCTTTACCTCTCCTCTGTCTCAGGTGCTGCTCTCACTGCAAGCCATGGTGTTCTGCCCTAATGCCTCTTTCTTTACCTCTCCTCTGTCTCAGGTGCTGCTCTCACTGCAAGCCATGGTGTTCTGCCCTGATGCCTCTTTCTTTACCTTTCCTCTGTCTCAGGTGCTGCTCTCACTGCAAGCCATGGTGTTCTGCCCTGATGCCTCTTTCTTTACCTTTCCTCTGTCTCAGGTGCTGCTCTCACTGCAAGCCATGGTGTTCTGCCCTGATGCCTCTTTCTGTACCTTTCCTCTGTCTCAGGTGCTGCTCTCACTGCAAGCCATGGTGTTCTGCCCTGATGCCTCTTTCTTTACCTTTCCTCTGTCTCAGGTGCTGCTCTCACTGCAAGCCATGGTGTTCTGCCCTGATGCCTCTTTCTTTACCTCTCCTCTGTCTCAGGTGCTGCTCTCACTGCAAGCCATGGTGTTCTGCCCTGATGCCTCTTTCTGTACCTTTCCTCTGTCTCAGGTGCTGCTCTCACTGCAAGCCATGGTGTTCTGCCCTGATGCCTCTTTCTTTACCTTTCCTCTGTCTCAGGTGCTGCTCTCACTGCAAGCCATGGTGTTCTGCCCTGATGCCTCTTTCTGTACCTTTCCTCTGTCTCAGGTGCTGCTCTCACTGCAAGCCATGGTGTTCTGCCCTGATGCCTCTTTCTTTACCTTTCCTCTGTCTCAGGTGCTGCTCTCACTGCAAGCCATGGTGTTCTGCCCTGATGCCTCTTTCTTTACCTTTCCTCTGTCTCAGGTGCTGCTCTCACTGCAAGCCATGGTGTTCTGCCCTGATGCCTCTTTCTTTACCTCTCCTCTGTCTCAGGTGCTGCTCTCACTGCAAGCCATGGTGTTCTGCCCTGATGCCTCTTTCTGTACCTTTCCTCTGTCTCAGGTGCTGCTCTCACTGCAAGCCATGGTGTTCTGCCCTGATGCCTCTTTCTTTACCTTTCCTCTGTCTCAGGTGCTGCTCTCACTGCAAGCCATGGTGTTCTGCCCTGATGCCTCTTTCTTTACCTCTCCTCTGTCTCAGGTGCTGCTCTCACTGCAAGCCATGGTGTTCTGCCCTGATGCCTCTTTCTTTACCTTTCCTCTGTCTCAGGTGCTGCTCTCACTGCAAGCCATGGTGTTCTGCCCTGATGCCTCTTTCTGTACCTTTCCTCTGTCTCAGGTGCTGCTCTCACTGCAAGCCATGGTGTTCTGCCCTGATGCCTCTTTCTTTACCTTTCCTCTGTCTCAGGTGCTGCTCTCACTGCAAGCCATGGTGTTCTGCCCTGATGCCTCTTTCTTTACCTTTCCTCTGTCTCAGGTGCTGCTCTCACTGCAAGCCATGGTGTTCTGCCCTGATGCCTCTTTCTTTACCTCTCCTCTGTCTCAGGTGCTGCTCTCACTGCAAGCCATGGTGTTCTGCCCTGATGCCTCTTTCTGTACCTTTCCTCTGTCTCAGGTGCTGCTCTCACTGCAAGCCATGGTGTTCTGCCCTGATGCCTCTTTCTGTACCTTTCCTCTGTCTCAGGTGCTGCTCTCACTGCAAGCCATGGTGTTCTGCCCTGATGCCTCTTTCTTTACCTCTCCTCTGTCTCAGGTGCTGCTCTCACTGCAAGCCATGGTGTTCTGCCCTGATGCCTCTTTCTTTACCTTTCCTCTGTCTCAGGTGCTGCTCTCACTGCAAGCCATGGTGTTCTGCCCTGATGCCTCTTTCTGTACCTTTCCTCTGTCTCAGGTGCTGCTCTCACTGCAAGCCATGGTGTTCTGCCCTGACCCCTTCTTCAATGAACCTTTCCTCTGTCTCAGGTGCTGCTCTCACTGCAAGCCATGGTGTTCTGCCCTGACCCCTTCTTCAATGAACCTTTCCTCTGTCTCAGGTGCTGCTCTCACTGCAAGCCATGGTGTTCTGCCCTGACCCCTTCTTCAATGAACCTTTCCTCTGTCTCAGGTGCTGCTCTCACTGCAAGCCATGGTGTTCTGCCCTGACCCCTTCTTCAATGAACCTTTCCTCTGTCTCAGGTGCTGCTCTCACTGCAAGCCATGGTGTTCTGCCCTGACCCCTTCTTCAATGAACCTCTCCTCTGTCTCAGGTGCTGCTCTCACTGCAAGCCATGGTGTTCTGCCCTGACCCCTTCTTCAATGAACCTTTCCTCTGTCTCAGGTGCTGCTCTCACTGCAAGCCATGGTGTTCTGCCCTGACCCCTTCTTCAATGAACCTTTCCTCTGTCTCAGGTGCTGCTCTCACTGCAAGCCATGGTGTTCTGCCCTGATGCCTCTTTCTTTACCTTTCCTCTGTCTCAGGTGCTGCTCTCACTGCAAGCCATGGTGTTCTGCCCTGATGCCTCTTTCTTTACCTCTCCTCTGTCTCAGGTGCTGCTCTCACTGCAAGCCATGGTGTTCTGCCCTGACCCCTTTTTCAATGAACCTGGTGGGTACATGTCATTGATAGCAAAGTGCCAGGCATGCCACACAATCGGAAATAGCTAGCTACAAGGAATGCATCCCTTTAATGAGTGCTCGTTTGTGCTAAGCTGCCAGAGGCTGCTGCTCAGCCTTTCTATATGCCTTTCTTTATAACATGCCTTAAGCAGACTCATTTGCTTGTTCCACTCGTTTTCAGCTTCAGACAAAAAAAAACTGTGTCGTCTTTGCATACCGCGCTCTCAGCTTCAGACAAAAAATTTGTGTCGTCTTTGCATACCGCAGTCTCAGCTTCAGACAAAAAACAGTGTCGTTTTGCATACTAAGCATCAAAAGCAGATTCTGATGTTCATACCTGCCTGTGGGAGAGGCAGGTAACGGGGCTCATTGATTTTCATATTTTTGCGTGCAAAGCAACTGTGCAAAACAACTCACTCTGCTGCTTGGTGATTTCTTTCATCCCCTTTTTTAACTGCTGCTTCTAAGGATGCCACCCCCTGCAACATAGCTTAAGGCAATGTCTGATGCAATGTGTCAAGAAGGTTGTTAAAGGTTACTCATTGTTAATCATCCTTTGGTGCAACAAAGATGCATAGGACAAGAAGAGGAAAGAAAAACCATGCAGGCAGTAAAAGCACTCCCCACATCAATTAAGACAAGAGGATACCTAGGGCCGAGGCACTGTATATCCCCTTCACCAAGAGAAGCAAATGAAAGAAGTCAGTGGGGATCAGGAGGGTTACTAGCAGTACTCTGTGCCTATTCTTTTTTATGAGAGTTGAAAGAAGCGTTCTCAAGAGCGCGTCTGGTGCTATTGAGTTTATAAGTGTACTAGACAGGATGAGCATGAAGCTTCAGAGCAAGCTTGGGGGCTGTATAAGTGCCAAGACCAAGCTTTTTAAGAGGCTCCGGAGTGTGAGGGGTGTAAATGACCCCGCCCACAGCTAACAAAATGGAATGGAGGGTGACTTGAGCCGACGCCCTTTAATGATTGCGACAGAGGTCGCGGTGGTTCTGCTTTGAGGCCTCAAGCTGATTCTTGGCCCTAGTGTCTTCACAGTGTTTGACATCCATGATGAGAGATAGATGTGTCTGTTCTTCAAGGAGCGGCTAGGTTGCAGAGGACAAGAAGTTATTATATAAATTCCACCCCTTGTCATACAGCATACCCATTCATGCTCGGTAAGAAAGCGATCCAAGAGTTCCTGCCTCTTAATTGCTCAGGTTACGAGACGAGCCTGAACTCTGCGGCTGGCAAACGAGAGTCTCGCTTGTACAACGATCATGTGAGGCTGCACACCTTGGAGGTGAGGAGAACGCTCATCATTTCAACCAATCATCCTTATCCTTGCCAATTAACCTCATCAATGTATGCAAGAATCATGTGAGGCTGCACACCTTGGAAGTGAGGAGGACGCTCGTGGAATTTTCCTGGCAGCATCAGCAATGCACGCTATAGAGATGGAAATACGCTGTTGGCTTTGCAGCTCTTGCCAAGCTCTGGGATTCGAATTTAGCCGACACTGTCGGTAACAGCTTTGCAGCTCTTGCCGAGTTTTGGGCGCCGCCATGGACTTCTTGCACATTTACTTATCCGCTTACAAGCTCCTAGATGACATGCCACAAGCAGCACTCGCGTCCAGCAGGTTCCGCTGAACCAGGCAAAGATTGTACTTTTTTATGTTTGGATGGATTGGAGCACTCAATTTTCTTACCCAATGCCTCAGATCATGAGGTAGGGGGTGGCTTTCAATTTGCATATGCTCACATGCATAAGATCATGAGGGATATGCAGTGTGCTGCTCCATTCTGTAACTTATAAGATGGGAGCTTCACCTACCGTGCATGAAGTGTTCATCAAGGGCGAGTGAGGACGGGGCATCCTCCATGATTTTTGCATGCAGTTAAGTGCATTGAATGGTGATGCAGTGCAGTGCAGTGCTACATTTTGCTCATCGTTGCATTGAGGTCAGTGACATGCTAACCCCTTCTGCTGGCCTCCCTTCCTTCTTCTGAAGAAGTAAACCATCTACAGTTGCTGTGTGGGTAACAGTCGCTGTGTGGATACTCAGTTGACAAGGGAACCGCGGAAGTTGTCCACCTTCACCATTTGCTAGTAGAAATTTGATTTCAGCAATGCGGATTGCAATGGATCCAAAGTGGTCCCATGTGCAACCGAACCAATGCTGAACATCACACATGATGCTGTTCCAGCCATTTGAGTTACCAAGCTGCTTTTTCACTGCCCAGTAGGCCTACTGGCAGTCTTCAGGTTAGCGCATGCGCAATGTGTGTCAGCTCTGCTTACCTCGAGGTGCTTAGATGCTTGTATTCACCTTTTTTTGCTGTGCACTTGCATACCATGTGTTTGCATCCGCATGCACAGTGAAGGCTGTAGTGCTGATCCGATTCTTGCTAGAGCGCCTGCAGCCACGCGTTTCAATCTGCGCACGTAAAAAGTGTTTACTAAAAGTGCATGCGCCGCTTCTGTCTTTGACCATCCCAGGTGGCAACCTTGCCGGCACTCCGAGCCCTCAGCGGCGCCGCAGTACCCCAGGGACGTCCGCAGGGAGCAGGTGGGACCTCCCATAGCGTACGACAAAAGATGATCTCAACTGTTGCCTCAACAACAACCATGCCCAGCAACAGAGGCGGCCGCACTACCTCGCTCCGTTTATCCAGAATCACGACAACACGTAACAAATGTCTAAATCTTAATGCCCAACAGCTGAGCCAGCCGCACCATCACCACAACAACACCACAGCTTTCACTCATCTGCAGCAGTAGCAACAACGACACTCATCCGCTGCAACACCACCACTGCTCATCTGCTGCAACACCACCACTGCTCATTTGCTGCAACACCACTCATCCGCTTCAACACCACCACTGCTCATTTGCTGCACCACCACTCATCCGCTGCAACACCACCACTGCTCATTTGCTGCTCCACCACTACTCATCTGCTGCACCAGCACCTCTCCATGTCTACGCACCTGCAACACCAACATTGCAATACCCCATCCGTTGCAGCAACACCACAGCTCATCCACTACCACCACGCCCACTCACTGCAGCACCACCACGCCCACTCATCTTCTGTATCACCACCACTCATATGCAGCAGAGGATGTTGGCTCAGCTCATCCGCAGCAGCTGGGTGCCGCCGTGCTGCCACCCCACCCACCTTTCCCACCAGCAGCAGCTGCAGCACCAGCAACTCAAGCCAGCGCACCTGGCCATCACCCAGACCAGCACCAACGCCGCTTTACAGGCTCCTTGCCAGGTGGGTGGGTCTGCCTGTGGTTCAAGAAGTAGTCCTTAGCGGATTTTCTTTTTATGTTTGAGCTGGTCTGTGTTTTTCTTCACGGTAGGTGAAAAAAATTGGCTTCCTGCTGAGTTTGCCGGTGCGTGCCATCCACCTGGTTTGACAACCCGCAATTAGACAGCTATCCCATGAGACAGCTCATGGTGGATTCTTTTTAAAGCAGTGGAGACAATAGGCACTGACAGAGGAACGTGCTTGCTGCACAGGCACCTCTGAATCTTTGAGCATGGTTTGGGGGCCTGCACTTTGTCCTCTGTCCATGGGGAAGCCAGAGTTCTGCTGAGCTGCGCTGGCGGTACACCATGAGCGCCTATGGGGGTGCACCATGAACAAGTGTGTGGGACTGACACCTGATGGGGGCCTGAGCAGCAACGGGGGACGCGCCATGGGGCTGAGCACCTATGGGGGCACACCATGATTAGGTTTCTGGGACTGACATCGAAGGAGGCATGAGCACCTATGCATCAGCACTTATGGATACCATGGACACACCCGTGCAGAGAGGGACACGCACGCGCGCGCACATACAAACTCACACACGCGCGCGCACACACACACACACACACACACACACACACACACACACACGCTCACATACACCTACACACGCACATGCTCCAGGCATGCAAACGTTTGAGGGCGCCATTGCTGCTCACTTCAAGAATAAGAAGCATCAGCTACCTGCGCTGTGGGACAGGTGCGCGGCTGTGCTCCTGCCTAAAGAGGAGGAACTGGTAGCGCTTGCCTGAGAATTGGAGGACGGTGTGTGGGTGCTGGCAATGCTACACTGCAGGATAAGACAATCTCAGCTGTGTATCCTAGTGTGCCAGCAAAGCAAGGAACAAATGAGCTGGAAAGAAAAGTCGTGGTGGAGTACTTTTTCCCGTTTGTCATGTGCAAAACTCTCCACCATGCACACGTGCTTCACATGTGTATGTTCTTAAGCACAAAAGACTATGCTCTTGCTCCTTGTTCTACTGACGTTCTTATCCTACACACCCCAAGCCGCAGAAGTTGGTATCAGGAGGATTTTCTTTAGTGGAAAAGGCATGCTGCATGCGCTGAAGTACAGAAAAGCTATGGCAAGAGCAAGCCTTCTTTGGGCAACGTGCTGATCATCTTTAAAACAATGCTTATCAACGTTGATATCAACGTTAACGTGGGGAAGAAAAGCTGCAACCCGTGTCCTTCACTGCTTGTCTGTTCAACAGATGGCTGTCAGAGTTCCAGGGAAGCCAGTCCATTCCGAAGGGCGCTATGCAATCAGCAGTAGCTTCTGCAAAAGAGGCGCTGGCTGCAATGCCAGATTAGGTGCCCTGTATCCTTCCATCCATGTAAGGAGTGGCCATGCAGCCTGCAAAGATACTTGATACTCCTTTCCGGTCTGAGGCATATGTGCGTGTACGCGCATAAAATTGTTGTTGGAGTGTTACTTGATCATTTGTTTGTATTAAGTTGCTGCTGCTTGTCATGTCCCCTGGCTTGAGAGCACGTTTGCCCAGTAAGCACTGGGTGCTTTTGTTTGTTGTGTGGCGGTGCACAGCTGTTGAAAAGAAAAGAAAAGAAGAGTCTACGCCTGTTGCTGTGTTGAGGCCAGAGAGCTTCCAATAAAAAGTTTGAGCTGCATATGTACTGCATGGCCTTTTGTGAGCGGTGTGGTTCTCCTGAAAGTTTGCAGGTGTGTGCATTGTGTGAGGTACCATTTGCTTTTGAGGCACCTCTGTCACATTGATTCTGTAAATTGATTCTGTAAATTGCTATTTGAAACCCTATGTAAGCATCCTGCCTGTGGGATCACCTTACACGAGAGCGAATGACTGCGGGTGAACAAAAGTATAAGATTGAAGTGTGCAAGCTCCTAGAAGATTGTCAAGCACTATCGTCTGTCCTTGGTTTGCAAGGAGCGACTGAGGGAAAGAGTTATAGTAAGCGAAGTCACCATGACCGGCATTGACACGGGCCCGCTGGGTGTGCGCACTTCACGATCCAAGGCATAGACACCATACAGCCATTAGACTTACAGTAAAGCCACCAGCAAAGGAAGGCTTGGCTCATTTACTGTTACAATGGATGCCTGCTGCCAGGAACCTGGACAGATGTGACTACATCTATTCCGGACTGGCTTTTCCCCGACGGTACTGGCTCCTCTGCTTAACACAAAAGCCACCCTGATCAGTTGCACCATGATGCAGCCTTGTGAACTCGATCTATGCCTTGAGCCACTTTAATCCCAGACAGATCCACTGGAGGTAGTTTAAGGACTGGCAGGTAAAGGGATGCACACTTTGTAGAACTTACGGTATCGCCCTGCTACTCACACATTTAATGGTCCGGAAACTGCAACTGCTCAGCATGCTGGTGTCATTTTCCAGTCTCCGCACTTAGAGCTTGAGAAGCCCAAACAGAAATAAACTGGTGAGCTTTCACACCACCTCACTTGGTGTTGCAGGCACAGTTTACACTAATTAAACTATTAACCCATTTTAAGGCTGGTCCTAAGTAGAGAAAAAGCTAAGGATGTAGCTTTAAAATTAATTGCATGCCACCCACTTTGACCCTGTAAGATCCCTGCTTGCAGTAGGGACGTCGATTCACATATTGTTGAACTGAATGACAGCCTCTGAGAATGTGAATACACGATCATCTTCTTTACAAGTTTGGTTTGACCAGGAGAAGATGGGTGGGGGCGTCTAAGCATTCTTTGCTGACAGCCCTCCAAATCCCCACTTGTCCTGTATGGTGTTTGTTAGGTTGTCAGCTGTTCTATGTTTTGGTTCGCGGCCCTTTGGTGAGACCCTAGCTAGTTCAGGGAACCCTCCTTAATGCACTCCGAGTGCAAAAGAGTCGGTCTTTTTTGCGGGCGTAGCCTTTCTTTTCTAAACTACGTAGGCAGAACCTACATCAATCAAGGCAAAGGAGCTCTTCAAGCAAAAACACGCAGTGCGCTTCAAGATGTCCACCAGCCTGCAATGCCCCCTCTGTGGGGAGCTTGACAGTGCCCTTCACATCTTATCAGGATGCAAAATTTCCACCATGTCCAATATGGTAGCTGAGCGACACAATATTGCCAGCAGAATCCTATCATCAAAGGCCCTCTTGGGGCAGGCCTTGCCTCCATGGACATTGGTAGCGCAGACCGTCTTGCTTTACAGGACCTACAGATCCCAGAATACTCAACAAATAGACCCCTCCCTAAATATATCTTTCCTCGTCGCTTCCCTGACAAGGATAGGCTCACCGCAAGTCGGCCTGATGCTATTTTAATTGTTCCTTTGAAAAGAGTGCCTAGATCAAATTCCCGGTATCTGTTGAGAAGTGCAGGGGGGCGCAGGGGAAACAGGGAGGACTCAGCGCCAGCCACAGCCACTCCACCCAATTCCAACTTGGAGGCTCGTCACCCTAATCAGCTCCTCCCAGATCAGAGACATGTCCATCTTGTGGAAGTCAAATACTGTTAAGACACCCGGCCCAACAGCCAACTCCAGGCCTCCAAGCAGCAGCACCGCGACTTTTGTTGTCATCTTTCAAGGGCCTCAGCTCAAGTCACTCTCCATATTATCCTGTTAGGTGTGGGTGGGGTCATCTACACTCCTCACACATTGGAGTTTCTTAAAGAGTTTGGTCTTGACACTTAAAAAGCCACCAAGCTTGCTCAAAAGCTTCATGCTCATTCTGTCCAGTATGCTTACAAACCTGCCAGCACCAGAGAAGCTATCGAGAAGACTTCTTTCAACTCTCATGAGCATGATCAGGCATGGGCTATTGCTAGTAACCCTCCTGATCCTCACTGACTTCTTTCTTTTGTTACTCTTGGTGAAGAGGTTACACGGTGCCTCGGCCCTAGGTATCCTCTTTTCCTTAATTGATGTGGGGAGTGTTTTTACTGCATACGTAGTTTTTCTTTTCTTTTCTAAGGCAAAGGAGACAAATTGGCTCAGAAGAGCCGTGAGCCACCTCCAACACAGTGCAATTACCTGGCTTGTATTTTACATTATGCAACTGTGTGATGCAGTCTTCCTCATAGTTGCAGAAAACAGCAGGATGCTGGAGCATCTTATCACCCATCTATGAACCAGCCGGGTCCCTATTATCCCTTTTAGTTCTGCAGCTTTCCTTTGCCTGCGTATTTTCATTTCCTTTCTTGTGGAACCTTCATCCAGAATTTGTTGAACCAGCATTGTGTGCTGGCTTTGTATCAATAACAAGATTAAAAAAAAGTCCAACGGCCTTCTTTGACCCGTTTGTCAGCAGTTTGACAAGATACTCCATGTCCCATCAGGTTCTCAGCACAATCATCAGCATATAGAGTTACAACAGTGCATGCAGATTGATTCATGCAAACAACGGCTTTCTCAGGTCATGTGCTGTATTCTATGGATGTAGGCAGCACTGATTGTTTGGCCCAGCAAATCCATCAAATCCCTGAGCATGCCTCAAAGATTAACCCCGGGATGGTTTGTACGTGGGCATAGGGTGGCAGGAGCAGGTGCGCCTTCTGCTGCCTCTATCTCACCAAGACTTCCCTCTTGCATCTCCCTTGCTCCCTGCACATTGTTCGTGGTTGACATGACAAGCAAGACATTGCAAACTACTAAGCTCAATGTGCAGGAATAGCTGGCCGTGCCGTTGTCCGAGGACAAGTGCCCAAGCAGACAAGTGCTCAAGCAGCAAAAGCAGGGCCATGCGACCTTGCTGCAATGCGTGCTCGGGAACAAAAAACCATTGTGCTGCATAGAAAAGAAAAGAAAAACTACGTAGGCAGAGAAGACTCTCCCTACATCAATTAAGGAAAAGGAGACACATTGGCTCCGAAGAGCCGTGAGTCCCCTCCACCACAAAGCTTAGAAAGAAGAGGGTTAAGGGCTGCATACTGTATTTAGAAAAAAAGTTTAAGTAAGAAGCTTTTCTTGTATTAACCTTACATTAAGCCAGCAGTGAAAGGTATAGCAAGGTCCTGTGCTTCTGCATTCTATTTCATCACTTCCCTCTTTTCAACGTTTGCAATCACCTGGCTTGTTTTCACAAGGCACGCCACAGCTCTCTCCAGCTGCTGTTTAAAGAGCATAGACACTTCCCCAGTTCTTGCGCCAACATTGGTACCTGGTTTGGTGAAGGAGAGAAGCAAGGTTAGGACTCCCAATATGCATGCAACCGGTGTGAATGCAGTTTTTACGGCCTATGGAATTGCAAGATAAACTGGATGATCAATGTTGATGGAGTAACACAAAAAGCTGCTGATCATCCTGACTGCTACATGGATTCCAACTTTAATGGAAGACATTTGGGAGAATACTCAAAGCATACATTCCATTACCCGTGCATGGAGGAAATTTGAAACAATTCTAAAGGCCATTTCAGGTGCTTTTTGGCTTTTGACTGACGCAAAGAAGAAAAGAAACGAGAAGAAAATGGCTCCACAGCCAAAAAGGCTGTGTGCGTCAAGAAAATGATCTCTAACTAGCAAGCTAGCTGCTGATAGAGACCTACGCACAATGATAGAAGCCAGACACATGCAACAGAAATGCTAATGGAAACTTGGCCTATACACACGCTCAACCACCTTTGAGCAGCCCAAAAAGTGTTAAAGTGTTAAAAGCAAAAAGAAAAACTGAGCAAGCCAGGTCCAACTGCGTGCACTAAGGAAAGGTAACCTTACTAGCAAGCTAGTGTCCCACCTAAAGTTACACTCATCTTGCCCCATTCCAGGGCAGCATGAATGGAGTGTACCATTCCTTGCCCGGCCAGGAAAAACAGTACGTCCTGCATGTCACGACGAGAGTCTGCTTTGTTGAGAGTGTGCTGCAAGTTTGTTGAGTTAGTTGGAAGGCTGATATATACACCTGTGATTGAGCAGCTGAGGCTGCATTCAGGTGATGAGATGTCCAGACACTGTAAGGCTGCGTAACTTCCTCAGCCTGACATGCAAGGAAAGATCCAGACTTGTTATGAATTGCAGGGATGAATGCTTAAATTGATCATGCCGCACTAAAAAAAAACGTTTACAGCGTCAATGTGACATCACAAAGATGAAAGATGATTGATGCAAAGCAAATGCAAGCACAAAAAAGTGCACAATCTGTTGCGAGTTGCAAGCAGCATGTCACATTCAACGTATGCCATCAAAAACGCTTTGGACCATCTGGTCTGTTTTGTGCAGAGCGCCATGCACAAAACCTTCCTGGATCATAAGGAGCATCTTGCATGTGCCTCTTGTCTGGGATTGTGTGAAGCCTGTTGCCTGCGTGTGCCTCTTGTCCGGGACATGAAGCCTCTTGCCTGCATGTCCCGTCTGGTATGATGCAAAGCCTCTTGCATGTGCCATGTATCTTTGGGATCAAATGGAGCTTCTTGCAAGACGCCTCTTGCATGTGTTCCTTATGCATGTGTTTTATTATATGCAGTTTCTAGATGATTTGCCGTCACGCACATGCACCATATCATTCCAATTGTTCTCGAGATCGTCTTGGTAGTGCTCTCCATGGCGCATCAAGCGCTGCAGGTCTGCTACAAAGGGGCAAAAGTGGCCCTGCCATGCATGTGCCTGCATTAAAAGAAATGAAAAGTCCAAAAGGCCGTGTGCATTAAGGGCGGGCCTGCTTCAAAGGGGCAGCAGTGGTCCTGCCATGCATGTGCCTGCAAGAAGCAAGGGAACAAAATGAGAATGAGGCTCCCCCCAGGCAATGGCATTAGGCTGCAGCTCTCACTTGCTGAGACAAAGATGGCACATATGTTGAAACTACAAGCTTGGGGTGCATTTGCGCTTACTAAGTAAGGGACAAAGATACACAACCGGAAACAGCTCTACTTGTGTGTCATGTCATGGCCACTCTGCAGGATCAGAATGAAGACACATGTCTTTGGCCAACACGCAGAGTCTGCCTTCCATCAGAGGTAGATAAAGTCTGCAAAATCAATCCAGCGATCCTTTCTTCACCAGGACTACCAAGTCGTTGCAGGGCTGCTCTTCCTCTTGCTGTACCTTCCTGGCCTGCTGCTGCTGCTGCTGCTGAGATGCGTCTTGCCGTAGGTTGTGGTCAGAACTACCACTAATGCTGGGCTGCTCACTTTCACGGCCAACACCAATGCTCCAGTGTTCCTCCCCACTGCCACTCCTGCTGTACAACCCTCTACAACGCCTGCTGTTGCTGCTCCTGCTGGATCTCTTTTCCTTCAAACTTATATTGTCTAGCATGGATTGCACCTGAAGAGAATGCATGTAAAAATGGGGCATGAGCGCACACATCAATCAGCACAGACCAGGGAAAATCCCCAGGGAGAGACAGATACAATGCAAGGCTTTTACACTGGATCAGGCCTGCAGCAAGTATACAACTGTCGAGCACCTTTCACATTCCTTTATTTAAGTCTCTTAGTGGAACCTGAGAGTCAATCATACATTATGCTATTTTTGACACACATGACTCAGTAAGCAATGATGCTAAGCACTTGCTGTGCATGCTTACCTTGTTTGCTCTTGCTGAATCCAAGTGATTCATTCCTTTGATCTAGACATGATGGCTGATGTTTCAAGAATAGGTAAAAGCCTCTGCAATATGGGAAACACTTACCTCGCTGTACATATTCTCCCACAGCCTCACAAACTCCAAACAAGCTGGAGGGGTGAAGGCAAGAATGGTGCAGGCAGCTATGGTGGTCTCTGTCTCTGGTCCACTGTTTGAGGGTACCTTAAGCACCTATAATTTAGCCATGGACGAGCGTGGCAAGTTTAAGGACTAGATGATTCAGCTCATGGATCCCGAAGGAGGGTATGTCATGCTTGCAAATTGGAATCAATAAGGAATATTAGAAGGCATCCTTAAAGATATTGGATGGCTTGAACAGGAGCCTCTATCCCCGAGAGATGCTTGTAAAAATTGGCATGGATGGCCGTATTTCAAGTATAAGATGTTTCTGGCTACATGCGCACCATGGAGGTGTGCATATGACGGGGCCATGGACTAAATCACAAGCAAAGATGCCTTTCACCTTTTGGATGATTGTCAATATGCACACGCTGAAAGGGCAGGGTCGAGCAAAACAAATTGACCATGAATATAGCCATGATTTGCGACCTTGGCCTTTCATTCACCTTAATGTTCTTCATGCAAGAAGCAAGCTAGCAAGGGGACCTTTCCTTCATGCACGCGACCTTTGGCTGGGTAGACTTTTATATTCATTTTTTCACCTCAAAACAAATGTTGGATGTGCTTTTGAACAGTGGCCATCGGTGACACTTCCAAACTACCTCATTGCATTATGCTGAGGTAACAAGCATTCCCATCAGGACACGCAATCCTAGAATCAAGCTGCAATATTTCCTGACAATGTCTTCATGCATCACTCTTGATGAAAAAGGAAACTTTAAGTAGGCAGTCAAGAAAAATCCACACATCAGTAAAGAGAAAGGAGGCATGTTGACTTCAAGCCGTGAGTCCGCATCTCCGGAACCCAATGGAGAAGCATTGGAAGAAAAAAGGACAGACTACGCCAGCCAAAAAAGCTGCATGCATTTATCAAAATTTCCCTAACCAGAAAGCAAGGGTCTCACCGAATGGATTTGGAGATACTATCCAAACCTGAAATGCTTTCTAGAGCAATTGATCTAAGCAATAGAACGGTTTTGCTCTTGAGGTGTGTTTCTCTTGCACATGACCTGATTGCACTCCAGGACTGAAAGCACCTGACGTTCTAAAAGACGTTACCACCAGACTCTACTCACTGTCCATTCACATCAAACGCATGTTCTTCCCTGCAGTACCTCCTCACCGTGACATGCACAAAACCAGGTCGGAGCAAGGACAGGGGCACTTCAAGCTCCAGCTGCTGCACCACAGTCTCCTCCTGCTGCCTTGCACCTGCATCCTCCCCACAAAGGCAGGCCAGCAACTCAACCTCCTTACTGCAGACAACTTGTTGTGCTTGCCACACAAGCACGCGTGCATTGCATGAGGGAGGGGTGGGAGGGGAAAGTTCTTGCTGTTGCTCCTGCAGCTGCAGCTCTGGCTGCTGCTCCTGTTGCTGCTTTTGTTGCTGCTGCTGCTGCTGCTGCTGCTTCTGCTGCATGGATTGATCTGCCAGAAAGCCAGGGTGTGTGCTTGCCATCAGGAGTCCTGCAGGTGCTGGCGCGCCAGTTGTTCGTGCTGCGCATCTGGATGGCATGCTGAGCAATTCCGACAGCACCTCTCTTTGTGAGCGAGAGAGTAGCAGCAGCAACAAGTTGATGGTGCCTTTGCTTTCAAGTTCTTGCTGCTGCGGCTGCTGCTGGCTCTGGAGCTGGATGCATGCTGGCAGGGTACACAAGACAGGTCTACCACTTCCCTCCAGAGCTTTGCTCTCCAAAAATGCTGGGGGATGAAGGTCAGCAAGCCCTGCAGCAGGAGCCCCCTCTTTGCAAGCTCCAGTGCCATGGAGTAGCGGCTGGTCCTGCTGCTGCACTAGCTGCGGCTCTTGCTGCTGCTCCTGCTCTTGCTGCTGCTCCTGCTCCTGCTGCTGCTCTTGCTGCTGCTCCTGCTCCTGCTGCTGCTCTTGCTGCTGCTCCTGCTCCTGCTCCTGCTGCTGCTGCTGCTGCTGCTGCGCTTGCCTAGAGACCAACATAAGAGCCCCTGACTCAGGGACCATGCTTTCTGTTGTTGGCAGGTCCTGCCCCTGAACCTCCTGATCTGGGAGCTGCTCCCTGCTAGGAACCTGAATCGGCTGGCTCCCTGTGTGTCGTAGAAAAGGATGGGTTCAGGAGCACGCTAACCACTGAAACAAACATGTGCAACACACACGCTCATATGCAGAGTGCATGGAGGACACACAGTGCATGGGGGCAGCTTTTTGTGTTCCTGCATCAAATGGATCTAGGTCCAGTGTAGTGAAAGAATGGGGATGAAGGAATGACAAAGGGGGAATGATGGAATGACAAAGCGGATCAAGGACTGACAAGTGTAGGGACATCGCTGTGCCCTTGGGCATGTGAAACGGAAACAAAAGAGGGAAAGTAAAAGAGTGGGGATGAAGACTGACAAAGGGCGGCCCTTGCAACCTAGGTTTGAGAGTGCTATCCATCGACCTGCACCTGAAACACTGTTTTAGCCAAAAAGGTTAGGGTGCTAATAAGAAGCCTCTGTTGGTTGCCGCCAAAACTGCCTATTACCTTCATTAGATGTGCCCAAGGAAGTAGCGACTTCCCATGAGGGCCTCTACAATCATGAACACAACATCACAGAAGAAAAGGCAGCAAGAGATGTAGGCGCAAAATGGACTGGCAGTAAGAGTTGCAGGGGCAAATAAAAAGAAGGCAAGAGAGGTAGACTAGCCTATTTCTGTGTGTGTGCAGGTATTCTTTGATTTGTGTGCGCATGATGATATATCCCCCTTTTGCTTGTTCTATGATGGTGTGCAAACAATAACAAGTGGCATATCTGGGCGTTGCAAATAGCTGACTTAACTGGCTGAATCCAGGCTATTTGCAACTTCCCTAAAAATTCTAAGATTGACAGACCCCACCTTCTGCGCAACAGCGATGAGCAGTGCGCATGGTTGGTGCATGCTCTTCCAGGGCAATTTCAACAGCTTTCTCCATGCTTCTCAGAGCTTTGGGCACATCAGTCATTGCTGGTCCAGTCACCTTTGTACACAAGCGATGCATTGCAGTGCGAGGCTTGGGCCATGTCACGACAGCAACAGGAAAAGCATTGCAAGCGTATCTCTGAAGCCCGAAGAGATACCTCCAATGAAGGCATGGCACATCCTGCAGGATCTAAGAATCGAGGCCACAAAGTCAGTGTCCAAAGTAAAACAAATACTTGGAGCTATTGCATGCCCAAATTTTGCATTGAAGTCCGAGTGTACAGTGTTCAGGCATTCTGGGGATGGTCACATTGCCGTCCCTATCCTGTAAAGGCCTAAACATAAAGAAAGCCAAACCTGAAACACTCATACCACTTGGAAGGGTGTTTTAAGGGCTGTTCCACATGCTTCTGCGTGCCAGTGGTCAGCAGTTGCTAGCAGCTAGTTAAGCTAGTCTGCCAGAATGCAGACTTCAGTTGAACTCAGCAAACAGCTGCTGGGCATGGCTTTCCTTGGTTGGAAGGCTGACAGTGCTGACTCTGCTTTTTGTTGAAGGTCTGGAACTCCAGTATTTCAGCTTTCATCCTGCTCTCTTCTTTCTCGTTGCTGAACCTGTCTTCTTTCCCTGCCTGCCATGCTTCTCTCAGGCTAAACTTCGTGGTGGGTTGGTCATACGGTCTGTGCACCAATGTGGCCCCCTTTCCTTAATTGATGTGGGGAGTGTTTCACTGCCTACATCGTTTTTCTTCTCTTTTTTCTTTCTTTCCACTTGGAAGGGAGTCATGAATGGATCTTTTATGGCTCATCTCCAAAGTGCAGAGACATCGGACAATCTTGATCCTTGTCACAAACCATCCAACAGCCTTGAACATTCATCCAGCTGCAATCTGATTTCGGCAAATAGACAGCTGCTACTTTGAACTCATGCAAGACATGAAACATGAGGCCTTCCATATTGCTGAGAACCATACATTCAACCAATCATTCAATCCTACTGCCATCATTGATTTTTGCAGTAATCAGTGTCTGCATGAATTGCTACACTAACGGTATGACGGAGACCCCCACAACATGTGATAGTCCAGCAAAAGCAAACAGCACAGCTGCACCTTCTAATGTTCCAGATTCAGCCTCTTGCAAGCAAGTCAGCAAAATCCTTTTGCACTCACAGCCACTGCAGCTTGCCAAGCAGAGGCACGGGAGGGCTCGTAGCCGAGTGGGGAGTACAGTAGGCGTCCTGCCTCAGTCCTGGGCTGGAAATCTGCAGTAGCACAAGCAGCCCTTGCTGCCCCTGCCTTTGCGGCTGTTTCTGCCACTGCTGCTGTTGCTGCTTCAGAAGAGGCAGGATGGGAGGGCAGGCTCTCCAGCGGAGAGGGAAGCTTGTGCATGATGCTGACTCTGTATGCTGCTTGCCGAATGACTTCGAGCAGGTCAATAGAAGCCTTGGTGTCCCTGAGTATGCCAGGGGCTACTTCAAGCAGAGAGGAGAGCTGGTGTTGAGCATCAGCAGGGCTTGCAGGCGGCATACCTGCAGGTTGTCCCTCCCATCCCTGGTCCGCCTGATCTATGTGCATCTTTGGAACCTCTTTCATACGTCCAAGCTGCTGCTGTTGGTGTTGCCGCCGCTGCTGCTGTTGCTGATGCTAGTGTTTGTGCTGCTGCAGTTTATGGTGCTCCTCTTGCTGCTGATGACCTGCCTGCTCACACAAGGCTCGGGTATACAAGGCCTGGTCAAAATTTGGAAGCGGTACAGCGGCAGCATGCAGACCTTTGTAAGAAGATCAGTGGGAAAGCTTTGACCTTACATTCCATCCTTCTGGGTAAAGGTGGACTTTTTGTTAGAATAATAGAATTAGATCAACTCAATAATTTAGGCCCCGACCACCGACGAGCTAGCAAGCTTGCATGTTAATTCCATGCACGTTCTGTATAATATGCCCACAAACTTGTTACAACTAAGTGACCAACTGAAAAACACTCCTCACAGCCAGGTTCTAGGGCCTGGTGCTTTCAGCAATTCTCCATATCTCAACCACAGCCCTTCCTATTCCTTAGCTTTGTGGTGGAGGGACTTCCGGCTCTTTTGAGCCAATAAGAACCCTTTGCCTTAATTGATGTAGGGAGAGTATCCTCTGTCCACAAAAAGTTTCTTTCTGAATCCAAAGTATTTACCTTGTGGGACTCAACTCCAAGCAACACTCCAACTATCTCCCCGCATGCATGCACCACAAGTTTGCTTGCGTAATGGATATCATACCCACATGATGTGAGACCTGCGACCTCAAATTTTGATAATTTTGGGCAACAACATCCAGGGTAGCAAGCAAACAACCAGAAAAAAAAGCATTTTTTACTGGATGATATTTTGTCCTATCACACATGATTTCCATCTCGAAATTCATTGCCAGGTGATTTGTGCCAGATCAAAGTTTGGCAGGGGATCTCCCAGTTCTCTGCCTTGCTGAAGGACTGAAGTACTTGTATGCGAATGTGACTTGTTCGTACTGCCACTCATGCAATAAGATAACCACCTTTCCTTTCTTTGGGTTTCAGGCCTATGTTGGCTCAGTTCCGCTTTCGCTCTGCTGTTGAGTAGTTTCCTGCTTTGGCTCCCTTTGTGTGCTCTGCCTGCCTGCCTTTTGCCTTGGCTGTGCTCTCATTGTCTTTTCCCTCTCCCCAGCCTGGCCAACGATCACACAAGTACTCACGCTTGATGGAACTTCCATGCACACGCCTCACGAGCCACAATAGAATTTGAAAGCATGCAACTAGATTTTGTTGTTCAGCCTTGTCATAATGAGCATTATGTTGGATTCCCTCCCGTTTGTGCAACAAGCACACACCAAGCTGAAATTTCCATTAATTTTTATGCAAAATTATGGCTCCTTGAAAAAGGTGCAATAAAACTTGTTTTGCCCAGGAACTGCAACCTTCATACTCCTCTGCATTCTTAAAAAATTTGTCCTTGATTGGCTTTTATCTAGTTTCCCCATTAGCTCACCTCCCTGATGCCGCCCTGATGCAATTCTGGTTCCTTCTTGTGCACACCAGGTGCTGCGTGGCAAAGAGAGTCAACAGGGTAACCTGTTCCCCACAACACGACCCCCCCGTCAAAAAGCCTGAGCTCATGGCTTGAGTCATCTTAGATATAGTACGCAAAGTAGGCATGAGTAATCAACAGAGGTCAAACTCTGCAAATCCAACCAACATAAAGTGTCATAGCAGCACCAGCATCTTGATGATAGAAGCTTTGCAATAGGTTGAGGGGAAAGCTATGGGAGGCAAAGCTACCTCTCTACCCACCCTCCTTGGTTGTTATGTTGGGGCTTGCTCACACATTGGACGCAACAAATAGATTACTTCCAAAATCTTTACTCAAAATTTGTTTTGGTCGATGGGCCAGGATCTCACTGATCTAATCGAGGAAACAGGAATTGATGATTGTTTAACAGCATAATGCATCTTCTATTCAGATATTTTAAATCTAGAAAGTCTGGCAATGGACAGTTAGCGAATGGATACTCTCATCCTTCCTCGAGATAGGAGGCAAGTTTGTTTCTTAAATACTTTATCAGAGGCATATAGGCCACCGTACTAGCAGCTTGAGGAACCCAAACAGTTAAAAAGAAAAGAAAACTACGCAGGCAGAGAAAACTCTCATAAGTGCCAGCTGGCAGTAGTCTCCAACACAAAGCTAAATAAAAGAAGGGGCTAGTGGGGATCTGAAGGGTTGCTGGAAGCACACGGCTCCAGAACCTGGCTGTGAAAAGTAGTATTGTTTCCATGGCGCATTAGCTAGTGGTGACTAAAGTGGTGACTAAAGTGGTGACAAATTTTTTCTTCTTCTTTTTTGGTGGGCGTACCCTACAGAGTGGGCATGAAGTTTATGGGCAAGTTTAATGGCACATCGGTGGCCCAGTCCCGGTTGTTTGAAATGGTTAAGGGTATGCTCAATATAACATCATGATGTCTCACCGATGCCCAACGCCCAGCTTGAGGAGAATGGAATGCATATGAAGAAACCCTTGCACCAGTGAGTTTGCAGAGGTCAGCATGCTGCCGCTGTGCCGCCTTTAACTTTTTTCCAGGCCTCATGCCTTTACAGTACTTGATTTCAATCAAGTGCACATGCCACTGGTCTGCATTCAGTTGATGAGGTTGTCTAACACAATTAGCTGTGCTGGTTCTCTGTGTGGTCCTGTGCCCGCTGCGTAACACGTGGTGTGAGCAGGAAGGATCCAGAAAGGAAGAAGAAAAAGGTTTGGCATGGTAGGGGGTAACCGGGATAGCATCAGGACTAGTTAGAGGACCGTCCGCAGGTCTGTCTAAACCCTAACCTTATAGAAATGTACAGGGTGCGGGGAGTGCTCTAATACATTCGAGATGTGGCCTGGATGAGTCCTGCATGGAGATGGGTCCTCATGCGCATTGGTTTAAAGGTCTGTGTAGAGATCTGAGAGAGGCAGGAAACACTATCAGGAGCTATGTCAGTGTGCCCTTGTTGGAGTGCAACAAGTATGCCTGCTAGTTCCGCTCTGTTGATGGTGTCTGTCGGTCCATTCCCACTGGTTTTTATGTAGGTGCTGGGATGATTGAGTAGCGTCTCTGCTTGGTTTGTAAACACCTGAGCCAACTAATGGGGGAGAGTAATCTTTTTGTTGGATGACACTGCCATCTGTGTATGTGATTTTTCTCCAGTTCTTGATTTTTGGTGTGCATGAGGTAACAAACTCTCAAAGTCTGGTATTAAGTGTTAGTGCGACTCACTGTTAGTGCCAGCGCTGACTTCTTGGTCTTTCCTTAAGACACGCTGGCCGCCAGCGGCTGCTACCCAGCATAGACTTTGACTAAATAGTGTAATAGCCCGTCTCACTGTCTGCATATCCAAGCCTGCATGCTTGTGCGTTCGTGCAAAGGCGGTACAACATCCAGGTCAGGTAGTCTAAGCGAGTGCACACCCAGAAGCAGAAGGAAGCGTTCCTGACTAGGTTGTATGCAAAGGATCCTGATGCACATGCTTTGCTCAGGCAGCCTAAGCACACCCACCACACGCCTTTGGCGCAGCCTGTGTGTGCCTCTTATTTGAGCGCTCATTTTTGTCCTCATGCTGCAGCTCAGATTGTTCGTGCGGGTGTTGGTTTGACTGCAAGGAACATGGTTGTACCTGTATAAATAATAATTAGGCCGCAAACGTAACACTGAGGCCCTTTTGCGGCATGGAGAACAGAATAATTGGATGCCTGTGCCAGATGAAGTTGCTGTGCCTACAGATGTTGTCATGCAAAAGCTTGTTGCTGAGCAGATTGGGAAAGTGAATGGGCGTGCTTCACCAGGCTTTGATTGTGTGGCTGCTCCTTTTATCAAGTATGCTACAGTACTGCTCCGTCCCCGACTAACCAGCTGGTCCGCGTACAGGGCACTGAACGAGTTTATGTGCTGGAGCCATACATTGGCAGGCTCTTCAAGGTGCTTTTTGATAAGGCCTGCATACCTGGAGCATGTTGTTGGAAGCATGCAAAGCGTACCCCACTGTACAAAAAGGGGCCACTTCTTGATCCCAATAGCTATCGTATGCTTGCTGTCAGTGGCACTGTGTACACTGCATGTATGCAAATGTAGTACGCTCGCTTATTACTGAATGGTGCACGGCATTTAAAAAGATCCCAGACATTCAGTTTGGTTTCTACCCTGGCCGCAACACACTTCAGCCCATTTACATTTTGCGGCACTTGCAGCATGCAGCACGCACATTAAAACCAGTCCAGTCCAGCAGGTTGCACACGGCTTCCATCGACTTTAAGCAAGCATACGACACCATCCCAAGGCATGCACTTTGGCAACACTTGCAGCGCACATGCATGCCCACTCCCTTTCTGAAAATCATTCAGAATATGTAAGATTCAGATGAATACATTCTGAAGGATGGACAGAAGATTGCCCGTGCGCATTCAAACGCTGGTGTGAAGCAAGGCTGCCCTCTATCGCCTTTGCTCTTTTCCTTATATGTGAATGACACAGATGACCTTGCTGACGGGGTGCGTGGTGCTGACGTGCTGCGTGGTCACAGGGACAGATGGTGTGTATGTGACACATTTGTTATACGCTGATGATCTAACACTGACTGCAAATGACCCCAATGTGATTCAAACTATGCTGGATCGCTTGGATTGTTATGCACGAAGGAAGCACCTACGCACTAACACAGCCAAGTCAGAAGTGGTGCATTTCAACTTGTCAGGTTCCAATTTGCCTGTGTTTTCAGTCGGCGGGGCACCATTGGCCCATAAGGAATCCTTCAAGTACTTAGGCATGTGGTTCTACAAGAACATAAGCATGGCTAAGTCCTCTGAACACGTCACTGGCCCATTCATGGCATCTGCCTATCGGATTTGGCAGTTTGTGCGAGAGCATGCATTGGGGGACAGGCCGCATGTACCGCTCTGGTTAGGAAAAACATACCTAGTCCCAGCTGGCATGTATGCAAGCCAGATGTGGGGCACAGAGTATGTAAAGGAAAGCCAGGAATTTTAAAGGGTGTTGCAAGTGCACCACATGAGTTTTTTGAAGGGCACATTAGGTACGAAGCGTGCAACTACAAACTGGGCAGTTCTGAGAGAGTGTGGGCATGTGCCATTGCAGTTCTATTGGCTTATGTCCGCTTTAAAGATATACAATGGTCTGCTCAATTCTAATTGTGAGATGCTTCGGAAGGTCCTGAAGGCAGACTTGCACTTGCACTCAGGGCCCCCTCATATTGGACTGCTCAGATCTTGGATGGCTTTCAAGGATTGCGGCGCTGTGAGTCTTTTGTAACAGCGATGAAGCAGGGTACGCCAATCTCACTGCAGGAATTCACTGATGATTTGAGGCACAGATTGCACGGTGCGCGGAGAGCTGTTGAAGGAGTGGATCCGCAAACAACAAATTGGCCACATATCAAGCATTCTTTGCCCTGCCTTTTGATCAAATGTGCGCAAGCCTATCCGGCTGCCAGGGTATTTGCATTTGGATTTGCCTTGGCATGCCATGCACAATGTTAATAGGTTCAGGTTGAGAGCTCACTCTTTGACTGTGGAAACTGCGTCCTGGGAGGATGGGATTTCTCCGGCGTGTGACAGGTGCTCATGCGGGTAAATTCAAGATGAGGCCCATGTTCTCTTCATATATAGGTATGAGGGGCTGTGTGCTCTATGACAAAAGTACTCTGAATTAATATCTGGCAAATTTTCATGAACCTTGCACATCACCTGCACATCCTTTCTTGCAGCATTAACCTAGTGTCCAGGCTGTATCTAATTTCCTCTTGCAACGCAATAACAAGCTTTTCTATTTCATGTCTGAACTTTTGGATTTGCTGTTGGCTGGCATGGGCCAGCCACAGGCTGATCAGCCGAACAGTCTGGCTGAAGGTCTCCCTGTGTAATCTAATCTAATCTTATCACGGTCTGCATATCCAAGCCTGTGTTTAGCATGTACATGGATTTCAAAGCATCCTTAAGGTCTAGGAAACAAATCAGATTGGGTATAGGGGAGAGGACATTTGTTTTGTTTACATGTTATTTTACCTGTGAAAGCTGGTTGATGATGTTTCACCAGCAATTGATCAGCCAGAGATTCGGTCTGTAAGTTAACAAATGCAAACCCATGTAAACCAATGAATAGGAAGAAAGAAAGAAAGAAAGACTACGCTTGCCAATGAATAGGAAGGAAAATTCAAATGTATTCTGGTCTTGATTTTTTCCCGAGCCAGCCAAGCAATCTAGAAGAGATTACTGCCTGGGCCAGCGCAGTCGTATAAGTAATCATTTCGGTTGGAGGGGGCTCACGGCTCTTTTGAGCCAATGTGTCTCTTTTCCATAGTTAATTTAAGGAGAATTTCCTCTGCCTACGTAGTTTTGTTTTCTAATCATTTGGGGATTGAGGTTGATGAGTGTTTGCAAAACTCATCAATTTTAATGGGGTAGGACGAGTCAAACTCTTTCTGGTACGGTCTTCTTGGCTTGCTTGTTCCTTCCTTCCTTTTCTTTCTTACCTCATTGTAACACTCACCCCGGATCGGCCTTTTTTCCTTTTCCTTTTCTCTGTATGAAAATGCAGCATCCGCAAACTAAGCTACAGGTGTTCCATTGATGTCCCATACAAAGGAAACGCGAGCAAGTCACTGAATACTGATGAAGTCTCAAGAAATGCCTGCTTCAGCGGGCCTTTAGCACAGGATGTCCGAGTTCAAATTAAACCTGGAGCTCGAGCATACGATGGCATATCCAGTCTGTTCCGCTCCTTACTAAGCTACCCAAACAAGCACACAAGAAGTTCACCTACACCTGCCAGGGTGTGCCGGAAGCACACAAGGAGTTTACCTACACATGCCAGGGCGTGCCGGAATTTAAAACAAGGCCCAGGGAGGTCCTCAACCTTGCAAAAAGTGATCCTGACCCGCTGGTAGCCAATCTAGTCAGAACCGGTACGATCAAGTGCAAAGCATTGACAGGTAGCAGAACAGACCCACGCATCAATCTAGGAAGAGAGGACACGCAAGGCTGAGGCACTGTGCATCTCCCCCGTCAAAAAAAAAGACGTGCCCAACTGCTGTACAGAGGGTCCGGATCTTCAAGGTACGCAGCATCACCTACGTCCCGCGGGAGCCGGCTGAATGCTGCCTCTGCCTCTTCGTCCCTCCTCCTCTGATGCGCTTCTTCCCTCCGCTTTGCTTCAGCTGCCTGCATCCATCTCCATGTCGAGCAGTTCCCACTCACACCCTGTGCGGCCCCATATTCAAGATCCTCGTCAAGCCATCCAAAGCCTTGGCTACGGCTGCCATCACCGTCGCTGCTGCCGCCGCTGCTTTGGCTCCAGCCACCCAGCTCGCTCTGCCACCCCACAGTTCCCGTGGCCTCATGCGCTTGTGCTGCTGCAGCTGCTGCAGCAGCCTGGGCCCGTTCTTCTTCCAGCTCTGCTGCAGCTCGGGCAGCTGCTGCTGCGCCCCTCGCAATATTGGCATCAAGCCCCTGCCTTCTCATCTCTGCCTCCGCCTCTTCAGCCTCCTGGCGTTGCCTAGCTGCTTGCTCCGCGTCCCTCCTCTGCCACTCTCGCTGCCACGCGACCCCGTAGCCTGCACTCATGGGCGCACCGAAAACAATCAATGAATTTCACGATTACTTCACACCACCCTCCGCCACTCTTGTTGCCAAGCAGGCCCATAGCCTGCATTTACGGGCGCACGGAAAAAAAGAGAGACGATCAAAGCTCTAAGCCTGTAACTCTGAGCACGCGGCTTGCCGAAGAAACTAACAGCACTTTTCCATCTTGGATCAGGACCTATAGCCTAAAGGTTTTAGGACATAGGACACTATATCCTATAGCCTATAGGTTATAGGCTAAAGGACATTCCTGGAAAATTTTGACCACTTGAAGCACCTGTCAAAGCGCTGAGGAAAACACAAGATCATTTATGCGCAAGCAAAAGGGATGCATGCGTCGATGAGCAGACAAGCATCATGCACCCCTGCAGCCTGCGATCGATGGCGACCAAACAGCTTGTGCATTTAAAAGCAGAAATGAAGTGCACAGCCCAACAGCCCAGGTACTTTGCGCAAGAGGCACATATGGGTTTAATGCGACTAACTCAACTGCAGACAAGAAAACATGAGCCTTCAAGAATAGCCTGGCAGCATGCCTTCATGGGCATAAATGACTGCTTGAGGATGCGCGAGCATCAGGCAAGGTGTGAATTTATGGACACAGGAGCACCTGCTGAAAGCATACTCTTTGGGTCTCAAGGGCCAGCCCTTTTACATAAAAACAACAGAATGGAAACTCTGAGCTCAGGAGCTATGCATGGCATATGCAAGGTTCCAATTGGATGGGGATGGGAGGGGGCGGGGAGGGGTTCAACTTTGGGGAGGACCCCCCTTTTTTTCTGAGCCACAACTCCCTCTCCTTATTGAGGATCTTGAAATCATTCGTGGGCATTGTGGGCAGGGTTTTTAACCCACAAGCCCAGCAGTACACAACCACAGGCACGAAAATCCAGCTAAATTTGTGTGGCTGTTTGCACAAGCTCAGAGGAACAAGTCAATAGGGGGAATTACTTTGTAGCTCCAATATTGCTACAGGAGATTCACCTGGCATTGATCACGCTGGTTTCATTGGAGCGTGGAAATGATCAAGGAAGACGTGCCACCCAACAGTTCCTTTGCTCTTAAGGAAACAAAGGTTCTGTTGCTGGATAGAAAGGGTCAGGCTGACGAGGCTGATGGGTTTTTGCCTTGTACAGGTTCAACAAGGTCCGACATCTTTCTTGCTAGGTAGGTAAGATGCAAGGAGTATGGCAGCGTCTAAGATACGAGCTTTGGACACGCAGGCAAGGCTGGGCTGCTCAGGGACAAATGCCACATTTCCCCTGACAGCTCGTGCCACAGATCCTGACCTGTCTGCGCGTGCCACAGGTCCCCATGTGCAAGCAGCTGCCAGTCCTTGCACACAGCAGCATAGGCAGCGCTGGGTGGCATCAGGCGCAGCCACTCATGTGTGTCGGCCCCCGTCGTCTCCGTCCTTCGCTGCAGCCACAAGTGCTGGAACACAACACTCATCGCCTCAGACACGAGGCTTCTGCTGTTGGCGCTTTCTTTGCTGCCCTTGACGTCTCTGCTGCTGCCAACGTCAGGCTGCGGCGCGACGTGCACTCGAAGCACAACACGATCGCTTCTGCCACCGCTGCTGCTGATGTCAGGCTGCAGCGTGACATGCACACCAAGTGTGGCACTATCATTGCTGCCACCACTGCTGCCCATGTCAGGCTGCGGTGCGGCATGCACTCCAAGTGTGGCACTATCACTGCTGCCACCGCTGTTGCCAATGTCAGGCTGCGGTGTGGCATGCACTCCAAGTGTGGCACTATCACTGCTGCCACCGCTGTTGCCAATGTCAGGCTGCGGTGTGGCATGCACTCCAACCATGACTCTGTCACTTCTGCCGCCGCTGCTGCTGTTAAAGCATGCAAGGGTGCGTGCCCGGGTGGTGGAGGTGCTGCTGCTGTTGGGGTGCGCAGGGGTGCGTGCCCGGGCGGTGGCGCTGCTGCTGCTGCTGCTGCTGCTGCTGCTGCCAGGGAGCTTGCCATGAGCATCTGGCTGGATGCAGTCCATCAGCAGACAGCGCATGAGTCGCATGCGCTCCTCGCCTTGAGGGTGTGCCTCTTGAGCTGTGAAGGAGTTGCTGAATGGGAGTAAACGGGACAACAAGGTGCTGACACGGCTGGCAGCTGTGGGTCCTTTGCTACGCGGCTGTGTATTGCTGCTGCTGCCTAGTTGCACATGGCTCCCCCCCTGTCCCTGAAAAGCACGAGGGCCAGTGCCAGGCATGCCATCGTTGCAGCTACGATGCACGGAGGGTGAGGTGTTATAAAGGCAGAGGGCTCGCAGGAAAGAAGGCTGGTTGAGCAGCCACTTGCGGAGTCCTCCAGCTGCCGTTGTACCCGCTTCTTTTGCCAAAGGCCAGCTGGGTGGTATACATGAACTTGCTGCTGCCCCTGCCGCTGCTGCCCCTGCTGCTGCTGCTGCTGCTGCTGCTGCTGAGGTACTTCATGTTGGTGAGCAGAGGAGGCGAGCTGCTTTGAGTACCTGTCCAGGCACCGCTGGACATGCTCCCGCCGCATCCTCTCCAACCTGCACTTGAGTCCTGCAGCTGAAACGGACGAAGGAGCTGTGCTGCTCTGCGCTCTCAGGCTCAGGAGCACCCTTTTGAAGGCCGCCTCCAAGTCTCGTACAACAGCTTCCACCTCCTCCCTCAGGGCGTCTGGGAACCACTGCGCATGGAGCTGAGCAACGGTGGGGTTGTGTGTGCGGATGACGTCCCAGATGGCTAAGGGGTGGGGGCGATTATCGGCGAGGATCGCCTTAGGGAGCGACAGCATTTGTTTTTGGCGCTTTGGCTGCGGTAAGGATGCTGTGCACACAGCTTTTTGCAGCTGGTGCTGCTGGTTGTGCAGGTGGTGCTGCTGCAGTTGCTGCTGCCGCTGCCGCTGTTGCTGCCGCTGCTGCAGGCTCGGCTGCATCAGTACTCGCAACTGCTGTTGCCAATGTGGCTGCTGTTGGTTGTTGTGACTTTGCTGCGCATGCTGTTGCTGCACCCTATGCCTGATCTGCTCCTGCCACCGCTGGTGCTGTAGCTGCTCTGCCTCTCTAAACCGCTGCTTTTCCTGTTGCTCTTGTTGCACACGTTGCTGTCGGTTTGCTGCACTCTGTTGCTCCTGCTGCTGCTGCTGCTGCTGCTGCTGCTGCTGCTGCTGCTGCAGTTCGCTGTTGCCCTGCTGCTGGCGCTGCTGGCGCTGCAGCTGGCTTGGCTTCCCATGCTGCAGCTGCTGCTGCTGCTGCCACTGCTGCTTTTGTTGCACTTGCTGGTGCCGCCTCTGCTGCAGCTGCTCTCCTGCAGAGGTCACTCCTGATGCGCTTAAGAGCGGCACCACCATCACCTGGGCTTTGCCTACCTCTGCTGCTGGCGCGATCTCTGCTGGACCAGCAGTACCTGCCTGAGCAGGGGTAGCTGCTGCCCTGGTCGGAGTTTCCTTGCTACTGTGCCTGCAACCATTAAGCATCATAAATAGATTGAGCTGCTGTATTAGGCAGCCAGTCCTAACTGCTGTGCATGTGACCTCTCAGCGTGGCGAATAGATTTTGCTGCTGCCCTAGGCAGTGATTCCTCACTACTGTGCCTGCACCATAAAGAATGGAGGCTGGATTCAAGCTGTTGGATATAATGTATCCAATGGCTATAATGCATCCAAGCTGTTGGATTTAGTACATTCAATGTTCATCGGCATGGAATGCGGCAAGCACAAGATTGCCAGGACTGAGGACCCGCCTAACCCAAGCAGGCTATGAGTAGGGACTGACAATGCTTTAGAAGAGAGCAGCATCGCTTTGGTCCTGTTAATGATGTAGTAAGCTGTGCTTGCTGCAAGGTACAAACAAGAGCTACTATCTTCACCATTGCAACCTAAGTCCAAACTCCTCCTTTGAATGTGCATGACACCCATGTTCCAGCCAGTGCATGCCTGTTCAGGAAAACAAAATATGGCCACTTTTGTCATATTGCCTTAAACTATCAATCAGGCTTGTCAGGTGCTGCATCAGAACTAAAACAGACAAACAAAACTAGTTGCCCGACCTGAGGGTCAGCCCTTGAGGCTTGGTGATATCCCCTAGCACCATATGGCCACCTGCTTGCTGCTGCTGCTGCTGCTGCTGCTGCTGCTGCTGCTGTTGGCATTCGTGTTGAATTCCTCGGTTGTGGTGGTGATGCTCCTGCTCCTGCCGCTGCTGCTGATTGCGCTGATTTTCTCTCTGCAGTAGCTGCTGCTGATGATTGCGTTCCTTTTCTTGGCGCAACCGCTGCTTCTCATCTTTATTTTTCTGCCCTTTCACAATATTCCTGCATGAAATTGTGAGAAGTTGAAGCTAGCTGCCATATTTTGTGCAGCATGCAGAGCTTGCAAGGGTGAAGCAAGCAGTGGAGATAAAAACAAAAAGAGCTCTTTGCGTTGTACTGCTTCAGCATGTCCGTTTGTGAACACTAGAGCAAAACTCAATGATCAATGGCTCAAAACAAATATCTAATGTTGGCCAGATCCATAGGTGTATAATACACGTATAATATACGGGTATGGAAATACAGGTATAATAGACCCTCCCCCCCCGGTAGCCGTATTCCGTATGGGTCCATATATTTGGGTCTAATACGTTTTTTATATGTATTATGCGGTAAAAATCCGTAGCTTCAAGTGGTCTTTGAGTGGTCCTTTTAACCTTTGAAACAAATAATAGGGCACTTCAGCATTATTAATTTATGCTACTAAAATGGTATGGAGCTGAGTGAAGAGAAGCAGATGGCCCTCTGGCAGATGACCCTTTGGCAGGAGATGGCTCTCAGGGAGGAGGCAGGGGCACAGGAGGTGGGAGCTCAGCATCAAGAGTAGCAGAGGGAGCAGGAGGTGCAGGAGCATTGGGGGCAACACTGACAAAGGAGACCAGCAGGGTGGGAAGCAGAGTGGTGCAAAGGAAATGCCTCAGGAAACGCTAGAGAGCCTCAGCGCACATGATTTGGTCACCAGAGCACAACTGGTCACTGTTCGGGAACATTTTCTCAAGAACCGCCTGGCCCTGGAGCGGGCCAAGATGATTGCCTACATTCGGGGTATCAGCCGGGAGGGGGGCACAGGGGCTGATGAGGAGATCATGCTCACTGAGATTGATGTGTTGGAGTAGATAGAAAAGTGCCTAGTTGGGCAGATGCTAACACAGATGCAACATAGATTTCAGACTTCATTGGAACATATGCTCAACTTATGGTGTGCTGGAGACTCCAGCATGTTTGGGCTGCCCTAGCCCTCCATCTGTAATTTTTCTGTTCATTATATTTTGTGAGCATTACCTTCTCTTCAAGAGGTGCAGATTGACCCCCCTATGGTTCCAAAAAGGACACACTCCATTTTTGAGATTTTACAGGCATTATACGTATTATACGGTATGAAAACGATAAAGTTATGTATTGGGGATCCTGACATACGGAACTGGCCAACCCTACAAATGACAGAGTTCCTAATTGAACCATTGAGGTACATACAAAAATCAATCGTGGTACTGCTTGGAAAAAACTCCATTTTGCAGAGAAAATGTGTTCAGAATCATGCAACTTGGAAACATCTAATGCAGAAAGCCAACATCAGCCTGTGTAAGAGTTAATTATAAAAAGCATTGAAAGATTTGGAGACCTTAAGGCATAGTGAAAGGCAAAAAGAACGCCTGCCTTAAAATTCAGTCCAAAGATTACTCACCTATGCCTGTCTTTCAGGTCCACACTACTCCGCTTAGAAAGGATCACACAAAACCTTTCTTTAATCTTCGCCCAATTTCCAGGGCCAAAGAGCTCAATTCCTTGCAGAAGGGCCTACATGAATGGGTAAACAAAGCATGGGCTATGTCGGAGATCCA
This sequence comes from Dunaliella primolecta, assembly GCA_914767535.2. Lineage (NCBI taxonomy): Eukaryota > Viridiplantae > Chlorophyta > Chlorophyceae > Chlamydomonadales > Dunaliellaceae > Dunaliella > Dunaliella primolecta. The sequence continues at coordinate 7,149,524 of OU611762.1, forward strand.
GGACTCCAAACGCTGGATGCAAGGAATCAGTCCTACGGATGTGATTGCCATGGAATGGACCTGAGGATGCACTGTGATCGTTTTACCGGGAGTCAGTGTTTACCGGTAGTCAGTGATTACCGGTAGTCAGTGTTTACCGGTAGTCAGTGTTTACCGGTAGCCAGTGTTTACCGGTAGTCAGTGTTTACCGGTAGCCAGTGTTTACCGGTAGTCAGTGTTTACCGGTAGCCAGTGTTTACCGGTAGCCAGTGTTTACCGGTAGCCAGTGTTTACCGGTAGCCAGTGTTTACCGGTAGTCAGTGTTTACCTGTAACCAGTGTTTAAGGCTAAAACTGCTGTCTGACCTTGGAAAGCCTGTCCATAACATCATGTCAATTAATCTCGCAGGGTGCTCGTGAAGACAACTGCTTATGTCAGCACACTATATATATGCGTGCGTGGTTATCAGCAGTGTGAAGGGGTCAGCGCAAAGATGCTCTTTAATGTTGTTAAATGTGTAACACCACAGCATGTCCTTATTTATTTGGTTCCTAGCCTTAAGACTTGCAGGCATTAAGCACAGATTGCCAACAACGTCAGCACAGGATTAAAAAAAATGACAGCATAAAAACCTGCAACCCAAATTTTGTTGATATGAGCTCTTGGGACTTTCGCTGTTGGTGCTGTGTATGAAAGATTGAGACTACAAACAAGAGCCTTCACACACTTTAAACTTGAATTGCAAATTGGCAAAGCTTGGAAGCCCAAGCTTGACATAGAACCCAAGTTGGTGTGCTGACCTTATCTTCTTCTTTGGAGAACGGCGTTCGCTTCCGTGTCATCTTGGGCACTTGTTGCTCTGTTGGATCCCAAAAACCTGCAAGTAAAAAACCAAGCACCATCAATCAATCATAAAAGGAGTCGCAGCCGGTTTGTGCACTCATGTGTCTACTCATGCATGCCCACCTGAGCATTCAGGAGTGTGTGTTTTGTGTGTTTGTGTGTGCGTGCGCGCGTATGCGTGTGTGTTGTGTGTGTGTTGCGTGCGTGCGTGTGTGTGTGTTTTGTGTGTGTGTGTGTTTTGTGTGTGTGTGTGTGTGTGTGTGTGTGTGTGTGTGTGTGCGCGCGCGCGTATGCGTGTGTGTGCGTATGCATGCGCGCGTGTGTGTGTGTGTGTGCGCGTGTATGTGTGTGTGCGTATGTGTGTATGTGTGTGTATGTGTGTGCGTGTGTGTGTATGCGTGCGTGTGTGCGTGTGTGTGTATGTGTGCGCGTGTGTGTGCGTGTGCATGTATGCGTGCGAGTGTGTGTGTGTGTATGTGTGTGCGTGCGAGTGTGTGTGTGTGTGTGTGTGTGTGTGTGTGTGTGTGTGTGTGAAGCTGACTTCAGTCAAACACACCTGAATTTCACCTCTCAGAGACCAATACCCCCCATCATTCCCCGCTTCCAATTCAGTAGTGTCGATTTAGATACCATCGCCAATTCCTGTTCCTGAACAGGAGCATTCCGTTCCTCAGCTGCAGTGTTCACCCGCCGCCCCCCGCCTCACAAAATCAATTCTTAAAACAGACAACAGTTTTGTTTTTAACTTTGAATTGTAAAGATCCTCCTCAAGCCGCGCGTCGTCATTTGCCAGGTCATGTACAGGCTCAAGCATGCACTGAAATAGGTAAGACGATTTTGTTTCATGCACACGAGCAGGCTCGAGCATGCACTGAAAAAAGTGCAACGTTTATGGGTAGAAGCAGGCTCAAGAACCAGATGTGCACAGAAACTTGCATTATAACCATTAAGCCTGGTGCTTTAAGGAAGAAAACCAGGTAATTATTGGATTCAGCTTGAAAGAGTCCTAACTTGCAAGCCACTTGGCCATTTTGGGGGGATTTATCACTGGACAGTTGAGCCTCTCTGGCCCCGCACCTTCAAAAACTTTCTGTGCAGTCCTATTATATGATTTAAAAGGCACAACTCTGCATACAAGTCAGTTCAGTTTTGGAGTAATCGGCCCGAGTTGTGTGCTAGGGCGCTCAAAAAAGTTGTGGCAGTTGAAACGTTGTGCCAGGAGGGACCAAAATATGGTTTAATTTCAACAAAGAGCGCACATATATGCTGGCATGCATGATCTGATTGGCAGCCATCATTTTTATGAAAGTGCTTCATCACTTTCATAAACGTGCACCTGTGAGAGGGGCTCCTGACAGAACTGCAGAGGTTTATCCTCAATGAGATTCAAGATGAGGCTCATGCCTTTTTGGTGTGCAGAGACGCGTATATTGTGCTTTGAGGAGAAAGCATGCTTACCTGTTTGGTTTTTTCTCTGGTGGTTTTCAATGGGGCAACCTTATACACAACAAGCCAGTGTCCAGGCTGTATTTGATTTCCTCTTGCAATACAACAACAAGCTTTTTCGTTTGTTTCTGAGCTTATGGACATTATGTTGATTGGCGAGGACCAGTCACAGGCCGATCAGCCGAACAGTCTGGCTGAAGGTCCCCCCGTTTAAATCTGCAATCTCTGAGACACAACCTTTTTTGCTGCACCAAGTCATCAAGTTGTTTCTCAATTCCTTCATCTGTGAAACATACAGCTCTTCTTTTTGTGTCCAAGCTTATGGATTCATTTCTAGCTAGCTGAGACCAGCCACAAGCCAATCACCCCCCCATTGTAACCATCACATACTTTCATGGCGTCTGCCTTTCGGGTTCGTGAGAATTTCCTGGCAAATAGGCCGTATATGTCTCTGTGGCTTGGGAAGACGTATTTTGTTCCAGCTGGAATGTATGCAGGCCAAGTGTGGGGCACTGAATACATTAAAGTGGGCAAGGGATTTGCAAGTGATCTGCAAGTGCGGCACATGAGTTATCTTAAGAGCACGCTGGGTGTTAAGCGTACCACTACAAACTGGGCTGTCATGAGGGAGTGTGGTCATGAGCCGCTTCAGTTTTACTGGTGTAGGTCTGTTGTCAAAATGTATAATAGCATGTTGAGGTCTAACAGTGAGACGTTGAGAAGAGTGCTGAAAGCAGATTTGAACATTCATTCACGTGAGCCTTCCTGCTGGACTGCTCAAGTTTTAGATGCTTTCCAAGGCCTGCGGTTCTGTGATTCCTTTATGCATTGCACAAAGCTTGGCAAGCTGTGCGGCAGGGCACTCCTATCCCTATTCAAGAGTTTACTGATGACCTCAAGCACAGGTTGCGGGCAGTGTGGAGAGATGTTGAGGGAGTGAAGTTTCAATGGAGATTGGGAAGATGAATGGGCGTGCTTCCCCTGGTTTTGACTGTGTGGCTGCTCCTTTTATCAAATATGCTGCTATGGTGCGCCCGCGGGTCAATGGCCGGGGCACTGAGCGAGTGAATGTGCTTGTGCCATACATTGCCCGGCTTTTCAAGCTGTTCTATGACAAGGCTCGCATTCCTGAATGTTGGAAGAAGGCCAAGCTGACCCCCTTGTACAAAAAGGGGCCCCTCATTGAACCAAATAGCTACCGCATGCTGGCTGTCAGTGGCACAATGTATCGCTTGTATGCTAATGTGATTCGTTCTCTTGTCACGGACTGGTGTGTGGCCTCAAACCAGATTCCAGACACACAATTTGGCTTCTACCCTGGAAGGAACACCCTCCAGCCCATCTACATTTTAAGACACCTACAGCATGCTGCACGCACAATCAAGCCTGGGCGATCTAGCCGGCTGCACACTGCATTCATTGACTTCAAGCAAGCATATGACACCATCCCTAGGCAGGCACTCTGGCAGCACCTGCAGCGCACACGCATGCCCACTTCTTTCTTGTCCGCCATTAAAAACATGTACGATGCTGATGAGTATATTTTGAAGGATGGAGAGATGTGTGGTGCTCATTCACAGAGAGTCTGCTTAAGGCTGAAGGTGTTCCGTGTGGTGGGACTTCTTCTGGCTTGTACACCTCTGCCCTCTCTTTCGTACTAAGTACACTTTAGTACACGTGTGTGCCCTCTACCATGACTGGACATGAACATTTTTCTTTAACAGAAAAAAACAACAACTTCAATTTTTCTTTCATAACTTTGCTATTATGAACAGGCTAGCAGTCAAACGTCTTGACTGAGGCCTTTTTTCCCTTGTAACCCTTGAAGGATGGAGAAAAGAATGCTCAGGTGCACCCTAACACAGATGTGAAACAGGGCTGCCCTTTGTCCCCTCTACTTTTCTCTCTGTAAGAAAAACTACGTAGGCAGAGAAGACTCTCCCTACATCAATTAAGGAAAAGGAGACACATTGGCTCCAGAGAGCCGTGAGTCCCCTCCACCACAAAGTTTTAAAACAAGGGTTAATGGAGGTCAGGAGGGTTACTGGAAGCACTTGGCTCCAGAACCTGGCTGTGAGAATTGTTTTTGTTCTCCATTGCACGCCTAGTGGTAACCAGTTTATGAGCATATTTAACAGAATGGGCATGCAGGCTGCGAGCAAGTTTCAAGGCACGTTGTTGGTCAAGTCCTAGTTGTTCAAGCTGGTTCAAGGTATGCTCCCTATAGCAGGTCCCACCAACACCCAGAAGGATGGTGTGCAGGGTAACAGCTTTAGCAGAAATAAGTCTGCAGAGGTCTGCGTGCTGCCGCTGTGCCGCCTCCAACTGTTGTCCAGGCCTTGTATCTTCACAGTACTTGATTTCAATTAAGTGTACATGGCGCTGGTTGACATTTAATTTGTGGGGTTGTCGCACGCGGTTAGAGCCATTGATCCTCTGTGTTGGGTGTCTGCTGCGTAACGCATAGTGTGAACAGGAGGAAGAAGGAGAAGAAGAAGTGGGTTTGGCTTGGTAAGGAGTAATCAGTATAGCATCTGGACGGCTAGATTTGAGTCTAGATCTCTTGGGAAAATTACGTGGAAAGAGGTAAGGGGGGATAATTCTATTAGATGCATGTGCAGGAATTTGGAGGTTGTGCTGCGCCAACCTATCATCATTTCCTATGTCCGTGTTAACTAAACCTGCTCCCCAAGGGCTTTTGCTAAGAGCTTTGGTTATCATCCTTCCTGCAATATTGTGGCGTTCAGTTTTCATGCTGGCAATGATTTGATTCTGGCAGCCTGAGAGCATGTGGAGAGCGCTGTCTAATTGGTGACAGCCTGGGAGGGGGCATGAAGGGTCAGTGGACCTTTTGAAAAGTACCGCGTGTTTCTGATTATAGAGAGTGCCTGTGCGGTATTGAAGGATGGTGCGCTTCACAGGAAAGGATATTCCAGACATGTTCCTGAAGGCATTGCTAATATTCTTGTCAACGTGAGGTAATAGGCTCTGATAGTAAGAGTAGTAACCTGTGTTGGAGTTAGCATATCCAAGTCTGTGTTTTGTGTGCATGTGAGACTTGAGAGCATTTTGAAGATTGGGGAGGTAGGTGAGCTTGGGAGTAGGTGGGGGGTCTGTGGATGTGCCCTCAGCATGTTCTCTTTTTTCCTCCTTGTTTCTGTTTCTCAGGTGATTTTTCAATAAAGCGACCATTGTTACAACAAGCCAGTGTCCAGGATGTTTCTGAATTCCTCTTGCAACACATCAACAAGCTTTTTTCGTTTGTTTCTGAGCTTATGGACATTATGTCCATTGCAGCGCATTCGTATGCCTGCGTGCCTGTTGGCTGTCATTAAAAGCATGTATGCTATTGATGAGTATATCTTGGTGGATGGCTGCAAGCAGGGGCATGAAGGATCAGTGGACCTCTTGAAGAGTACTGCATGTTTTTGGTTATAGAGGGTGCCTGTGCGATATTGAAGGATGGTGCGCTTCACAGGAAAGGAAATACTAGACATGTTCTTGAAGGCATTGCTGATATTCTTGTCAACGTGAGGTAATAGGCTCTGGTAGTAGGAGTAGTAACCTGTTTTGGGGTTGGCGTACCCAAGTCTGTGTTTTGTGTGCATGTGAAACTTGAGAGCATTTTGAAGATTGGGGAGGTAGGTGAGCTTGGGAGCAGGTGGGGGGTCTGTAGATGTGCCCGTAGCATGTTCTCTTTTTTCCTCCTTGGCTAACCAAAATAAATGAGAAAACGGGTTCCCGCCGGGACCTGCGCTGGGAATCCCAGTATCAGCCATGCTATTATTGGCTTGTTTTGCCTGATAATATGCAATAGCATCTGCACATTCATTACCGGCAATACCAGCATGTGATTTTACTTTGTATACACAAATATTGGTTTGTGAGTTGCTAATGAGGGTAGATATGGTTTTTAGTACATCCCCTTGAATGTGCTGTTTGTGTTTCTCAGGATATATAATTTGCTTACGTCTGTATATTAATGACATTGATGAAATTGCGGAGGGGGTGCAAGGTGCTGTCACGGGTACGGCTGAATTCTATGTGACGCACATGTTATATGCTGATGACCTGAATCTGATGGCCAACGATCCTGTTGCGTTGCAGACCATGTTGAACCGCTTGCATGCGTATGCTCAGAGGAAGCACTTATTCATCAACACAGCTAAATCTGAGGTGGTGCACTTCAATTCCTCTGGGTCGGACCTGCCTGTTTTTCATATTGGGGGGGTGCCACTGGCACACAAGGAGTCTTTTAGATACCTTGGTATGATGTTTCACAAGTGCATGAGCATGGCCAAGTCCTCTGAGCATGCAACTGGCCCCTTCATGGCGTCTGCCTTTCGGGTTCGGCAATTTGTTCGTGAGAATTTTCTGGCAAATAGGCCGTACGTGTCTCTGTGGCTTGTGAAGACGTATGTGGTTCCAGCTGGAATGTATGCAGGCCAAGTGTGGGGCACTGAATACATTAAAGCGTGCAAGGAATTCGCAAGTGATCTGCAAGTGCGGCACATGAGTTATCTTAAGAGCACGCTGGGTGTTAAGCGTACCACTACAAACTGGGCTGTCCTGAGGGAGTGTGGTCATGAGCCGCTTCAGTTTTACTGGATTAGGTCTGTTGTCAAACTGTATAATAGCATGCTGAGGTCTAACAGTGAGACGTTGAGAAGAGTGCTGAAAGCAGATTTGAATATTCATTCGCGTGAGCCAGCCTGCTGGACTGCTCAAGTTTTAGATGCTTTTCAAGGCTTACGGCGCTGTGATTCCTTTGTGCAAGCTCTGCGGCAGGGCACTCCTATCCCTATTCAAGAGTTTACTGATCACCTCAGACACAGGCTGCGGGCAGTGTGGAGAGATGTTGAGGGAGTGAACCCGCGGGACACATATAGTAAGCTAGCAACTTACCAGTCTCTTTTTGCAGTGCCTTTTGACCATAACGTGCGTGCCCCTGCCCGTTTACCAAGGCGCATGCATTTGGATTTGTCTCCACATGTCATGAGGAATGTTAGCCGTTTCAGACTCAGGGCACACACACACTGAAGGTGGAGACAGCAGCTTGGGATATTCGGAACGCTCTTTTGTGTGATCGCTGTTCTTGTGATGAGATTCAAGATGAGACTCATGCCCTTTTGGTGTGCAGAGACGCAGATGTTTGTGCTTTGAGAAGACAGTACGCTTACCTGTTCAACTGTTTCTCTGGTGATTTTTCAATGGAGCACCCTTTTTTACAACAAGTCAGTGTCCAGGATGTTTCTGATATCCTCTTGCAACACAACAACAAGCTTTTTTCGTTTGTTTCTGAGCTTATGGACATCATGTTGGCTGGCGAGGACCAGTCACAGGCCGATCAGCCGAACAGTCTGGCTGAAGGTCCCCCCGTGTAAATCTAAATCTAAATCATCATTAATGATCAATGCTTCCCTAAATCGATTGTTTGCTCCGCCTTCAAACGCTGACTTTATTCCATTCTTGGCTTGCCATCATACTATCACTGATTCTGAGATCAATGCTTTCCTAAACCAAGACTCATACAGACTTCTTAGATTTGTGTCAGACTTGGTCTCAATTTTTGATACTGGTTGAGCTTGTTTCACCAGCTGCCATCAGCCAGAGTCTCGGGCTGTAGGCCACCATTGTAAACCCTTGTAAACCCTTGTAATGATCAATGCTTCCCTAAATCTATACTTTTACAGATTTTCAAATTTTGTTGTCAGAGTTGGTTCCAATTTTTGGTGCTGGTTATGAATGTTTCACCAGCAGCCGATCAGCCAGAGTCTTGGGCTGTAGGCCTACCCCTTGTAACCCCTAATGTGGTTCTGGTGGATTCCTGGCAACATGTGTGGCTCTGGGACACCAGGGTTATGATGATTGCTCTCGTTTTCAATGGCATGTCTTGTCCAGGTAATTGGAAATGAAGAATTGCAAGCGTGACCAAAAACAAACAAGAGCCGGAGGCAGGGCAAGAGTGATAGATTTGACACAATCTCTTCCAAAAAGCTGTCAATAAGCCCAAGCTCACCGGAAATTTAGAGTTTTTGCCCAGCAAGGAATTAAGTCCATAGAAAATTGCAGATAGCGTCAGTACAGAGGAAATACATGAATGCACTTTGATTGCGGGAATTAATAAAAGAAAAAGCAAAAAAAGAAGGAACATGTAAATAGGGGAATGATAAAAAAGGCAGAAAAAAAGATGAATAATAAAATGGGACGAGACTCATCACAGGTCATCCTGCAAGGTGCATGCATGCAAAGCAACCCTCTGAGCTTTTAATGCAGTTGATGTGCGCGCACAGTGCTCTTCCTGCTGCGCATGGAATATTGCTGGACTAATGCAATAGCATGCATGACAAATTGAAATCAGCTCCAGAGCAAGTACTAAGTGGTGCTCCCCAACGCTTTTTCTTTGACACAGAACCGTAACGCTTCACCCCACATGCTCGCAGCTGTAAGGCACATAGTAGCTTATTCAGGCATTATGTTTGACATGGTATACTTACCTATATGCAGAGCAGAACCAGAACACCCAACTCGCCTTCATGCGAGACACAAGTGAGGCCATAAGAAGCATTTCAGTTAGATGGAGAACACATTTCATCTGGTTCATTTTGGATCATCTTGATCTGCAGCTACCAAAATGCACAATGACAAGGCCAATGCAGGCTTCAATGGGTCACATGAACCACGCGCTTAGAAACCCGAAGCATCCTTGTCACTGCATCATTTGGTTTTCGCCTTGTACAATTGCAACCATCAGAACCATCCGCAGCGACCTTCGCCCTGGCGCCTTTGCAGCTCTTTGTCCGCTTCATGTCAATCAGCATCCATTGAAGGTCATCCTGTTTGATGCTGTTGCTGTGATTCCCCAGTACAGCATGCTTGCTGCTCTTGCGGGGCCTGTGCTGCTGCCTGCTTCCTCCTTTCCCTGCGAATCATCTGCTTGATGACAGCCTCCTCAACCTGCAGTGTGAGACAAACACATTTCATTGTGCAGCACTAGCACCCCAAATCATTTAGGCCTTGACATGTAAGAGCTGCATATCTTAGCATGTGCAGAGCACATGTAAATGGATTCATATGTGCCCATAAAGTTGACATGCGCGGCAACCATTCTTCCACACTTCGCACATGCATGCATACCCTTTATGAACCACTTGTGCATGAAAACATAGTGTCACACACACACGCACACGCACACGCACGAACGCACGCACGTATGCACACACCCACACCCACACACCCACACCTCCAACTTCTGCACTGACAAGCGGACACTGTGATGGATTTTCTGCAGGGCTTGTGCTTCACGAGCCAGTGCACGAGCAATGTCCTGCATGGGGAAAACAGGGATGTTGCGGAGCTCATGCTGTGGTCCAACACAGGTGCACAGAGGTGCTGACAAAATTATTGTGGCTTTACATGCACACCTTTTGGCCTAGGGTAGCCCACAGTGCTTGTATAGGTTTGTCCCTCTCCCGCGCCCTCTCTTGCTCCTCCTTTTCAGCTGCTTTGCGAAGGGCTGGGGGGAGCTTCTTGGGGGGCATGCCAGGTACACTAATAGCCTGTGGGAAAAAATAACGTTTTATAGGGATTGAGAATGTAGAAACCTGGAGAAAGGGTTCGCTCCAAACGCCAAACGAAATCGAAACTTGTGAGAGACGTCGTCAAATTCCAATCCTCGACATCAGGATTTTCTACTTTGAGTCTGCATACTACCAAACAGGAATGGTTTCCGCGTTCATACTTTCGCTTCGGTCCAAAATCTCTGGCTCAGTGAGGCATGATGAACCAAGGGTTTGCCAAAAAAAGCAGGCGCCTATGCAGTCAAGCCATTCTTGCAGATCAAAGTCTTTATTCAAGTGATAACTCCAGGCATGCTCTTCATCTACAGGGGGCTTCTGGGTGCGTGGCGGTGGAGAAGGAGAGTCCGGGCGTCCAGGAGCATGGCCGGCAGATCCCAGTTAGCTCTGTTCGCCTGGTAGCTCTTTTTCCGGCTTTATCCTAGGCTAGATGTGACATACTGTCTATAGCCTAAACTACTTTAGCTAAAAGGCTCAGCTCATGTGGCGAAGAACTCATGAGTCTCAAAGCCTGGCCAAAAGCTGCTCAGAAGCGCGGGCCTTTTGGGGCAGTGTCAGCAAAGGACAATATGCATGTGGCTCCAACATGCTACCACGGATGCCAGCAACGAGGAGAAATCTGCAACCTAACAATTAACATCCCTGACATCATCTACAGAAACATTCCAAACTGGCTTCACCTATCTGGACGATAATATGAAAGTGGACGTATGGGTAAGGATGAATAAGAAAAGGAATGTAGAGCATGTCTGTTATATAACAAGCCATATCTAGCTTTTATGAACCATTTCCAAAAGTATGCTGTTCTCCAGTTCTCTGACCATCGTGCCGGATCCTGGCAATATTGCGTATTCTGACCGTCACTCATCACCTTTATATGTCTGCTTCATTAAGCCTGCATGCGATCCTTACTTGCACCTATCAACTCTTCACAACTTGGCACAAGGCTTGCCCTCTTCCAGTTAACATATTTGTTCTAGGTTTGGTTTGGTTGCAGGCATCTTTTTCGCTTTAGCTAAGCTACCCTTGTAGGCAGGTACAGTTTTGCAACCTCTTCCTTTTTCCTCCATCTGCATGATACCGAAGAATCAGGACTCCTAAGCATACTATCGCACTACCATTGCCAGGAAAAGATGCCACAAATCTGCTGAAACACATGATGTAATGGAACGCTGAGAAAAGGAAAAGGAAAAACCACATAGGCAGTGAGTAATCGTGGTTATTGCTGGTCAACCAGTCAATTGGTTAGCCTATTACCCTTGTTCTTAGACTGGTTGAATTGTTGTCTACATGGAACTGTTGTCTACATTGGACTGGTTTTTACTTGATTAGCAACATCCAAAGGTTGGTGTGGATTTGATATAAACTCTTCTTAACCGTGTAAACCAAGCAGATGACAGAGTAGTCTTCCCTATGCCCTGGGGGAGGGCATAGGGGAGCAGGCCTGGCAATTAAGTACCAAAGCTGAGTAGTAGTGTCGTGTGTGAGAAGAATAAGTCCTGTGCTACATCGTGCGGGAGTGTAGCAGTGAACAGCAATCCCAGAATCCCAGCAACCCTTGTCCTTTGTTGCATGGATATTGGCAACCCTGGACGTTAAGCACCCATTTCTTTGGCAGGGTGTCCATGAAATTATTTATGTGCTCCCAGGTTGGTGATGTGTGTGTGACGCTGATCTTGCATGACAGCAGTGGGAACACTCCCTACATCAATTTAAAAAAGAGACACATTGGCTCAAAGAGCCGTGAGTCACCCTCACCAGAGTGTCAGGGGGAAGCTAGTGTGGATCTGGTGGGTTCCTGGCAGCACGTGGCCCCTTCGCCTAGAGGTAGAGAATGACCTTCCTGTTTTTACGATTGGCAGTGACACGCTAGCTCATAAGGGTTATTCAAACTATCTTGGCATGATGTTTTACAGGACCTTGGACATGGCTAAATTGGCAGAGTATACATCTCGTGCTATGCTTGCATCTGCTTATAGGGTTCCTTGCTTTGTACGCGAGTTCCCCACACACTGGTAGATAGGCCGCACGCTTCTTTGTGGCTTGCAAAGACATATTTTGTTCCAGCTGGTATGTACGCAAGTCAAGTGTGGGGAACAGGTTTCATGCAGGAAGGCGGAGAATTTTCTAGTGCTCTGCAAACCTTGCCTTTGAATTCTATAAAAGGTTCCTTGGGTGTGAAGCGTACTACCTCTAACTGGGCTGTTTTGAGAGAATATGGGCACAACCGCGCAGTATCATTGGTTCAGAGCTGCTATTAAGCTGTATAACAGCATGCTTTGGTACAAATAGCAGTACTTTATGCCATGTTGTGCAAGTTGATTTGAAGTTACAATCTAAGGATGACAAGTGCTGGACAGCACAATTAATTTAAGCCTTCCAAGGTTTGCGTGGTTCTACTTTTTTTAAGCAGGCTGTGAAGTCAGGAGGTGCACTGCAACCCAGTCAATGAGGGTCATGCCCCTAACACACACATACATCTTAACTCCAGGACTTACAGCAACCCCCTCTTTGATGCTCAAGATATGGAAGTGGAAAATGCTCTCCCCCGCAGCCAGGACAGCCCGTCCCCAAACAGTTAACCACATACAGAGGCGCACAAGTGCCAAGACAGACGCACTCGCAAAAGACACAATTCCTATGTGGAAGAACCACAAACACAAGCACATGACATAGACCCTACCCAACCCCTTTTGACACCCCTCACACAGGCCCTGCCTCTGGAACCCACACAGACCCCACAAATTGGGGTCAGGAGGCCCAGAGGGAGCCGAGATCCAACAATGTACCTAGAATACCACACACAAACCATAATAACCCCATGCCCCCTACCTCCAAACACACCAGGCACTGACGCTGCCCAGTGGCTCTGGAACTATAAGCAAGACAAGGCCGCTGAATTGAGCGCAGAACAAGTTAGCAACACCATCTTCAGCTATGACCATGTCATCCTAAAAATTTTGGGCTGGCAACATTTACGGAAATCCAAGAAACCCTCTCAAGAGAAGCAGCAAATTCAATACAAAGTCCAATGGCACCCAATAACAATTGAAAAGTGGGCCTTACCCTTCTTCCAAAATGATGGGCTGAAAGTAGCCTATTCAAAGCATGTACCTAGAAGGATTAAAGAAGACCCGTGCTGCCAACTCTGCTGGAGCCCTGTGAGCAAAGAACACACCCATGAATCTCAATGCTACGACGATATGCCCACCTGTGGTACCTGCTACCGCACTTACCACTGGGGCTGCCTCATAGATGTCAAAGCATGCTCCCAGAATGACCGGGCGCTGAGCAAACCTAATGAGCACTGGGACTGCCCTGCATGCGCCCCTCTGTCAGACTCCCAAAAAGCGGAAAGGATCAACTTCTCTGAAGATTGTGAAATGATCCATGTGGAATGGCATCCCAAATGGGAAGCCGCTGATATGTTACAAATGCATCCAGATCTACATGCCCATGTGCAAGCCTTTGAGGAGGAAACACTGGAACACACAGTAGACCCCATCATGGCATGGACGATGAGGTAGACCTGGACAATCTTGTAAACCAAGGCTTTGAAGGCAATCCCCAGAGCCTTTCTGACTCTCCATGGCTCTCAACTACCGGCTGCGCCATTCGCAAGAATGTCACCTTTGACTTCCAACCTACCAACCCCCAGACAGATATCATGCCAACATGGCAATGTGAGATAATCATAAGAACTGTTGACCTCATGAGGGAAACCCTCTAACCTGACACACCTGATGAGGTCACCATGCCAGCACAAATGCCGGAGGTTATCACTTCTGAATGTGCCTGTATCTACAATGCCCATGGCTAGTGCGTTGGTATGTTGACTAAAGGCAGACTCCAGACCCTTCTTGAGGCTTATGAAGCAGCCAAAAAGGCAGGCATCCACGCCACCATCCAGCCACCCGTCCAGGATACAGCAACAGAAATTATGGGACTACTCTCACGTAGGAAGTCCCAACAAAAATATATCTCTGCCAAGAGCAAAAAGGTCTACAATTCTAATGCACTGATCACACCTCCCCACATTCGATCAGCCCTACATAAATGGTGCATGGTCTCAACAGAGAGGTTCTCCGACCCTCTTGAATTTGACGGTATCTTTAACACTTATTTCAGCACAAGCAATCGTGACCAGGCCTTCGGGGCACACACAGACGCCCTCTCTGTACTTTACAATGGCTTCTCCTTCTGCCATCCCCCTCATGATGATGAAATTATGTTCAGACTCCTGCGCCACGCAGTACACTCCTCCCTCCAAACCACCGAACCAGTTGCCACCTTCATGCTTTTGCCCCACTAGAGAGGCTTCAGCTGCAATGCCTACATGAGTTGGCTCAACCATTACCCAGATGTTGCTTAAGTGCTTGCCAAATTCCCTACAGGTAACATCCAATTCCAGACACCCCAACACTGGTTCGACACCATGCCTAACCCCACCCTGCCCTCTTATCCTATGCAACGCATTGTTGTCTGGCATCGTAATGCTAGAGAAGCACTTGACAGTGCAAACAAAGACTGGTTCCAACTCCTTAACCAACATGTATCAGAAGCTCACTGTCTACCCCTGGATCGTCCTAATCCTACAACGCCACTCAGTACCCACCAACACCTCGCATCAAACACTTGGAAACAGAAATTCCAATCACTCCCCCCTGACGCACGTAACTGTTTACACAAGTGCCCTCAGGCTAGGGCAGCTTTCATACCTGCCAACTACAAAAAGGTGCTCACACCTAAGATCAAAGACTGGAAAAAAATCACCTACACTGATGGCAGTGTAATCAAACACAAAGATGATGACTCCCCACCACTTTCTGGTTCAGGTGTTTACAAACCGGGAAGGGACACTAGTCCACCCTCCCAACACTTGCAGCTGCACATAAAACCCAATGGCCGTGGACCTACAAATACCATCAACAGAGCAGTACTTGCAGGTATGCTTGTGGCACTCCAACAAGGGCAAACTGACATTGCCTCTGATAGTGCATCCTGCCTTTCCCAAATTTCTAAACAAACTCTCAATCCGATGCGCATGAGGTATCACCTACATGCAGAGCTCATTCGTGCTATATCCACCATATTAGAGCACTCCCCTCATCCTATTCATTTCTAAAAAGTCAAAGCCCACTCTGGCATCATTGGCAACGAGGGGGCTGACGCCTGCGCACGGTCTGCAGCCCTCACGGCCACCACAGATATTGAACTCCAACATGCCTGGGACCCATTCCACAACTTTCACTGGCTCTCACTGAAGACCTCACACGGACAAAATGATAGCCTGCACCGCTCCCACGCTTTCCCAACACACTATCTCAACAACCTTACCGACAAACTTAAATTACACATGCATAAAAAGCACAAGCTAGGCTCTGCTGATATCTCTGGCTACCATTACAATAGCAGGCAGAGGCTCAACCATGCCATACAACCCACTTCCCCAATCACCACTGCCAATATAGAAGCTCACAATCCAACCTGTCAACTTGCTAACAAGGAAATCAGCAACTCCTTCTGGTCTACTCCTAAGATTACTCTTAAACAACAGATAAATGTAATCAAATACCGCACAGGGACAGTCTACACACAAAAGCATGCCATCAGATTCAATAGGTCTTCGACCGATGGAAGATGCCCGCTGTGTGATGATATGGACAGCATTAATCATGTTGTCCTCAGATGTCCAAATCCAACTATGAGTGGTATGCACACCGACAGACACCATGTTGGCCTTAGCTTCTGTGTTAAAGCCCTTAGCAAAGGCAGGTTTGGCTCATCCCTTATTGGTATGGATGCCTGCCGTAATGAGAGACTCTTGGATCAGGGGATACAAGTCCCAGAAAATATCTCACGAGCCATTCCAGACTGGGTTTTTCCTAATGGTACTGGCTCCTCTGCCCGGCACCAGAGCCGCCCTGATGTTATCTTTGTGAGATCTATCCCAGGCAGACAAGCTCACCTTGATCCTTCTAAGATCCCTCCTCAAGACAGAGACATTCACCTTGTTGAACTGAAATTTTGTCCAGACACCAACCCTTTCATCACTTTAGAAACTGCAGCAACTCAACATGCTCACACTATAACCAGACTCAAAACCCGCAGCTCAAGGAATCCAAACAGGAACAACAAAGTGACTCTACACATCATCCTGATTGGTGTGGCTGGCACTATTTACAATGAGTACACGATCAAACCTCTTGTCAATTTGGGCCTATCCAAACACAAAGCAAAATTCCTAGCTTCCAAGCTGAGCTGTCATGCCATACAGAGATTAACCACTATCATTAACACCAGATATGCTCTTTGCTTACTGGGGTTTTGGGGGGGGGGGGGGGGGGGGGCGCTGGGCGCGCGGAGGTGGATACAAGGAGAAGGAGCGTCCGGGCGTCTCGGGGCATGGCCGACAACCCGCCCGATCCTCATTAGTTCAGTCTCTTTCCCTCTCCTAGGCTAGCTGTAGCTAGTGTAGTTTTGAGGGACCTCTGGTGGGGCCCTTGCTAGCTTGCTAGTTAAGGGACCTTTCCTTAATGCACGCGGCCTGTGGCCTGCGTAGACATTTCTTTTCTTTTCTTTTCTTTCCCTCAATCAATTACAAAAGAAGATACATGGGCTCAAAAGAGCCGTGAGTCCCCCACCACCACAAAGCTTTAGAACAAAAAGAGCTTGTGGGGATCTGGAGGGTTACTGGAAACACCCAACTCCACTGGGAGTTCTGGCAAAACCTGGCTGTGAGAAGTATCTCATGAACATATTTCAATAGCACGCCTAGTGATAACAAGCTTGTAGACAAACTTAAAAAAATTGGGATTGGGGGGCGATCTGCTGATGCTAATGCAGAGCTCAAGGTTTTAGATGTATGCCACATGGTCAAAGACCATGACATTGCAGTGCTTACAGAAACAAGAACTGGTGATGCATCTAGGTTGCTGCAGCACTTGCCTGGCTTTACTTTGCACAACTTGGGAATGGCTAGAGAGAACGAAGGCAAAAATGGGTTTGGGATTGCTGTGTTTGTTGCGCCAGGCAGCTCAGATTATGTGCGCTTCCATAAAGTCAGTGAGCACACGCAGTGTATTTGGCTTCAATGTGACAAAAAGATGTTTGGGCTGAGGGAACATGTGATGATAGGTGCTACTTACATAAATCCTCTGAGTGGTTCGTTTACCTCTCGTGCCATTCACTCTCACTATACTAATCTTTTTGAGGACGTGCTTGATGCTTTTCAGGTATCTTCGCAAGTCATTTTGTGTGGCGACTTTAATGCGCATGTTGGAGAGCTGAGTGAAGTGAGTGACGCGCATTCTCGGTTTGTGTTGGACTGCCCTGAGCTCCTTGAGACTAGGAGATGTGCGTGCAAGAGTGTGAACAAGGCAGGCCAGCTGTTGGTTGATCTAGCAGCTGCGACGAGTATGGCCATTTCTACTGGGCGTGTTGTTGGAGATGATGGGCAGCCCTCTTTCACTGGGCATTTTGGTGATAAGAGAAGTAGGCCAGACCATGTGTTGTTGTCTCCGGCTCTGCTCAAAATCGTACAATGTTTTGAGATGAAAGACACGCGTGCCTCAGATCACGCAGGCTTGAGCACTGTGTTTAGAGTGACTGATGAGGGTGGAGAAGGTGTGAATGCTCCACACCATGTGTGCAAAGCTGGAGAGTGTATCAACAAGTTAGTGTTGCGTTGGCAGCAGGATAAGGCCCAAGTTTACGCTGAGCACATTCGGGACAATGCTGAACTGCTGGCTCAATTTGATGAGGCAGAGAGGTCTGGGGATGTAGATAAATTGGCGTTTTGTGTGCGTTTTTTGATCATCCAGGCAGCGAGCAGTAAAGCTGTGGGCATGTCAGCCCGAGCAAAGTGTGTTTTTAAACATGAGCGTAATAGGAAGGGTCCTCTAAACCCTGTGTGGTTCAATGAAGAATGTTGGGAGAAGCGTAGGGCTTTCATTGAGGCAGTGAAGCATGGTGAAGCCAGGCATGCTTGCAGATTTCTCAAGAGGGAAAGTATGAGGTGCAATCGTAGGATGAAGCGAAGGCACGCGAGACAGTTGCGGAATTTGTTTTTGGACAGGCTATTTCGGAAGGATCCGGCAGTGCACGCTTTACTAAAAAAGCACACCAAGCCTCACACAACCCCTGTGCCTGCTCCAGCTTGGCATGATCACCTACACAAACACTTCAGAGCAAAGAGGACATTTGAAGAGTCTCGCCCATCTGCGAGGGATATGGCTGTGCCACTGGGCCGGCGCAACCTTCCACCTGAGGTCCTTCTCAGGCGGGGCGCGCAGTCTGGGTGGGCTCCGGAGCCATATGAGTTTGAGATCCCTGATGTATCTGTGTTAGAAGGTATGTTGGGTAGTGAATTTCAGAAGTTGAATGTTGGTGCCTCTTCAGGCTTTGATGCGATCCCGATTCCTTTTCTTAAGCATGCGTGCTTGCCAGTGCAGTGTGGGAATAAAACCAAACAAGTAAATGTGCTGGTGCCTCTGTTGGCTCGTCTTTTTAAAGTGTTGCTGACTGAAAGTAAAGTGCCTGCGTGCTGGAAGGTTGCCAAGTTGAGCCCCATTCACAAAAAAGGGGAAGTGCTGAAACCTGGGAACTATAGGATGATTGCGGTTAGCGGTGTAATGTATAGGATTTATGCTAATGTGCTGAAAAATCTGGTGACAGATTGGTGTATGAAAAAGGGAAAGATTCCGGACACGCAGTTTGGCTTCTTTCCAGGAAGGAGCACTCTGCATCCTCTGTTCATTCTGAGGCACCTCAAGCATGCTGCAAAAAAATTGAAGCCACGGAATTCTTCCAGATTGCACGTTGCTTTCATTGACTTTTCTCAAGCTTATGACACCGTGCCCAGACAGCAGCTTTGGTCTCACTTGCAGCGCAATGCAATGCCGACTCCTCTGCTCAGTGTGATCAGAGACATGTATGATAATGATGAGTACATTCTAATGGATGGTGAGAAAAGGGCGCGCGTGCAGCCATCGAACGGTGTTAAGCAAGGTTGTCCTTTGTCCCCCCTTCTTTTCTCTCTGTACATCAATGATATGGGCAGAGAGATAAGTGAGGGCATTGAGGGTGCTGTGACTGGTGATAGAGTGAATGGTGTGTCCCACATGATGTACGCTGATGACCTTGGATTAACTACGAATGACCCTGGTGAAATGCAGAAGATGCTGGACAGACTCCGTGTGTATGCTCAGAGAAAAGGGTTGACTGTAAACACAGCTAAGTCTGAGGTGGTGCACTTCAACAGTACGTCTGTCTCTCCTCTGCAGAATCCTTTTACTTATGATGGAGTGGTCCTTCCAGAGAAGGACAGGTTCAAATATTTGGGAGTGCTGTTGGATAAAAAGATGGATTTTAAGGTAGCTGAGGAGCATGCGGTGCGGCCTTATATGGCTGCACAGAGAAGGATTTCAGAGTTTGCCAAGGGTCATGACCTGAAAAACAGGCCTCATGCTATGCTCTGGTTATCTAAGGTGTATGGCATTCCTGCTGGGATGTATGCGTGCCAGGTGTGGGGAACTCATTACTTGAGAGAAGGCAGTGAGTTTGATAGTCAATTGCAGAAAAGACATCTGTGTTCCTTGAGGCGCATTCTTGGAGTAAAGAACAGTACTACAAATTGGCCGGTGTTGAGAGAGTGTGGCCAGGAGCCTCTGCAGTTCTTCTGGTTCCGTGCCTCCATCAAGTTTCTTAATAGCATGCTTGACTCCAATAGTGAAGTCTTGCGTCGTGTGCTGAGGGCTGATTTAAGTCTGGCTTCTTTTGATTCCTCTTGCTGGGCTGCTGAAGTTTCTAATGCTTTTGGTGGGATGCGGAATGGTGATTCGTTCAAACAGAACATGCTGAGAGCTGAGAAAATCCCCATGCAAGAGTTCATTGGTGATTTGCGATACAGACAGCAGAAAGTGTGGAGAGGGGCCGATGTTTTTTGTCTTCGTGCAGTTAACAAGAAGGTAGTGACGTACCATAAGTGGTGTGGGAATTCTGAGAGTGGTCCCAGAGGTGCTCCTTTTTGTATCCCCTCGTATCTGTTCAAGGATTTGGACAAGCATGTTTTGAGAAACATTAGCAGATTTAGATTGCGTGCTCATCACTTGAGAGTGGAGTCTGGTAAATGGCTTGGGGGTTCAAGTATCTGTGATAAGTGTGAGTGTGGGGAAGTCCAGGATGAAAAACATGTGCTTTTCTTTTGCAAATGTACTGAGGTGCGTGAGCTACGCACGAGATACAAGGACCTTTTTGAGGAGATGTTTAAGACTTTGCGTGTGTTTGCTCCGCCTTCAAACGCTGACTTTATTCCATTCTTGGCTTGCCATCATACTATCACTGATTCTGAGATCAATGCTTTCCTAAACCAAGACTCATACAGACTTCTTAGATTTGTGTCAGACTTGGTCTCAATTTTTGATACTGGTTGAGCTTGTTTCACCAGCTGCCATCAGCCAGAGTCTCGGGCTGTAGGCCACCATTGTAAACCCTTGTAAAACCTTGTAAACCAAACTTGAAAAAAATGGGCATGAAGTTTACCAGCAAGCTCAACGGCACGTTGGTGATCCAGCCCCAGCTGTGTAAACTGGTTCAAGGTATGCCCGGTATAACACGCTCCACCAATGCCCAGGAGGGTATGAAGAGTAACAACTCTTGCACTCATTAAATTGAATTAAATAAGTTCAACTTATTGCAAAGTTTGCAGAGGTATTCGTGCTGCTGCTGTCCTGTCTCCAACTGACAGTGTTGTCCAGGCCTCGTATCCTCACGGTACTTGATTTCAATATCCTAAGCACAGCAAGCCTCATAGGCTCACACCTCCATGCCGTTATAACAGATTTACAACACCAGGCTCTGTATATTCAAATTTACCCGCATAAGTCGCTGCGTCTGTGGACAGTACACAATTAAGTCCCAATATGAACTTGGCCTATCCCTTTTCTTTCAAGTGTGTATTTGCACAACTATTTTCAGGATTCTTTAAGAATTACATCAAGAGGCAGCCCCTTCAGGGCCTGGCTTTTTCTTACAATCTAAAGCAAAGCAAGGCAGCTCCTGTGACGTTTCTACCTGCAGGCTCAAATGCTCCTAATGTTGTGTTTCCATAATTGTGTTACTCTACTGTGAGAAAAGTTAAATTGTGGAGGACGCAGACCAAAAAAGGGAGACTGACACACCTGCAGCTCTCAAGCAGGAAATTTCAAAAAGAAATAAACAATGATCACAGACCTGTGAGGGTGACTCCATACATGCACGCCAAAAGTTACTTAAGACACGCATGACTGACATAACATCAGGTCAAACGGCGGAAAGTTGCTCATTTTCTGCTGTTTGTTTGTCGAGGAAAAAGCGATGTTCAGCAACCGTGTTAATTGTTGAACTACAACAGGCATTCCAGGTGCCAAAATATAAGCCGATTTGAAATTAACCAGGAAGGTGTTGGTAACTTGAGCACGGAGAGCCACAAGAGGTTTTGTGGTTGCCATCTCCCTTGTCAGTGCAAGCTCCCATGTGCACTCAAGAGGCAGCAGAACGATGGTCACATAAAACAAACAAAAGATTGCCTTGAAAAACATGATGCTGCCAACAATCCTAGGCTTCCTAACAGAAAAAAGAAATGACGATGCAGACCGAGGCTGAATTCTACTCCTGGCAACTTTCAACCCCCAACACTGCAACCTGCACCTGTCTGATAGCCTTGCTGCCTGCAACTACCTGCTCTGTCGCGGCTGCTTTTAACCCCCAACGCTGCAGCCTGCACCTGTCTGGTAGCCCTGGCTGTCTGCAACTACCTGCGCTGTTGCAGTTGCTGCATGTCCCTGCCGCCTGCCTTGTTACAAGCCCTGCTGCAACCCCTTGTCGCCTCAACTACCTGTGCTGCTGCTGCTGCTGCTGCTGCTGCTGGTACCTGGACTGCATGTCTTTGTACACACCTAGTGCCTGGGCCTTGGTTGAGCTCAGCAAACCCTCATAGTGAAGCTGCATGCGCTTGAACAGGGCCTCTATTTGGGAGGCGGCTCCTGGTTGTACCTGGGATACAAAGGTGCAGATTACATACTATTGCACCCATATCCGAGTTGTAGAGCGCATAACAGTGAGGTTGCTTCCCACCCTGAGCATAGTTGCTTGCCCTACCTTGCATACGAGGCCATGCCCAACCGGGCAGTTCTCTTCAATACTTGATCAGTGCCAGCTAAATGACTCTTCTACCATGCCCTGAGTGCTCCTTGCGGCACTGGCTTTGTTTCTTGTGCTCAGCCATTTTGGGCACTGGGCCATCCTTGACCCTGCACTGCTTGCAAGGGCTATGAGCTGGCTTTTTTCTCGCTAAAGGTGATGCAGCTGCTTCCTAAGGTTGAGGGTAAATGACATGGTTTCAAAATTTTGGTCAATTAAACAAAATGAGGAAATACACCCACCCAACCCCACCCCTCCACACGCACCTGAGGCGGCCCTCCAGGCGCCAACGGCCTCTGCAAAGCCGCCAGCAGCTGAGCCAGTTCCGCGTTCCAGTCATGCAACTGCGGTTTTGAGCCTCCTGTGGGACCTCCATGCACAGCACCACTCCCATTGCTGCTAGTGCTGGTGCAGGTGCTGGCGTGGGGCACGCCCATGCTATGGGAGCGGGCAAAGCCATTTGCACCAGGTAAAGGCACGTTGCCTGCTGCATGTGTGGGCATGCATGCTTGTACGTGTGTATGTGTGTGTTTGTATGTGCGTGCGTGTGTGTATGGTGTGTGTGTGTGTGTGTGAGGTGTGTGTGTGTGTGTGTGTGTGTGTGTGTGTGTGTGTGTGCGTGTGTGTGTGTGTGTGTGTGTGTGTGCGTGTGTGTGTGTGTGTGTGTGTGTGTGTGTGTGTGTGTGTGTGTGCGCGCGCGCGCGCGTGCATGTGCGCACATGCACTTGCAGGCACGCAAACAAGCGCATTTTATTTAAGTGTGCGTTTGCCTCTGATGCAAGAGCGCGCAATTGGCACTGCATGCGCATGCGCTTGCACATTCCTTTCCAACATGCACAATTGATTTTGGAATCTCCAGCAGGATTGTCATTCCTACTATGATGAGCTTGAACATGGGTAAGTGCACCTGCAGTCAGGGCTCGAGCCTGCGCTGCATGGATGCAACCTTGGATGTGACTCTTTGTAAAAGACCAGCTGCGTCGTGTTCTCTCTGGAAAGTTGCATATGAAAGGATCTAGCCCGCGAGCTAAAACACACTAGTGCATAACTTGCATACACAGACACTGTACAGCAAAAATGACTTAAATACACAGACAATGTGCAGCAAAAATACAAAGGTTTCCCACGAGGCACACAAAGTCGGGTCACACCTGCGTAGGATGCTGACCTAGCCGCCTGGGCTTGCTGCTGCTGCTGCCGCTGTTGCTGCTGTTGCTGCTGCCGCTGTTGCTGCATGGATTGCCCTCCCCCTGTGCTCCCAGCAAAGGGCCCTGTGGATGGTTTGGGTGACACTCTTGGTAACATATTTTTGGTGATACTGTTGCCCTGTGGACAGTTTTGGTGACACTGTTATGATTTTCTTTTTTACTCAATTTTTTGGACAGTTTTGGTGAAGCTGTTGGCGGTATAGTTTTGGCGATACTGTTGCCCTAACAACAGTCTTGGTGACATTGTTGGCAGGGTATAGTGTTGATGATACTGTATTCCTGAGGACAGCTGGTGACACTGCTGGTGATATACTTATGGTGATACTGCTGCACTGAGGACAATTTGGGTGATCAGGTAGTAAATGAGTATGAGCCTGGTCCAGCCGAAACTGACACACCACAGACACACACTGCACCCGGCACGCACAAAGTGCCAACATGAAGCGCAAGCACCCAGTGTGTGCACAGGCCCATCCTGTGGCCGCCACACGTGCTCTTTGCACTTGCACGTTAAATCAAAGCTCACGCACGGCAGCTGCATGTTAGATGCTGTACCATTACCCACGATTGTTACCTCACATATTAAGGTGTTGGGCATCCAAACACGAGCACATTTGTCCACAGCTTCAACATCACTTTTCCTCCAATTTGCAGTCATACAATTTGACAGAGCTCCATGTTCCAAAGGAACAACTTATAAAGCAACCACACACAAGACCACACCAGTCCACAGCTGCCACATCACTCTTCCAGCAGCCTCGCCGACAGACATGTTGACAGAGCTCCATGTTCCAAAGCAACAATTTCCGAAGCGACCACACACAAGAGCACACCAGTCCACAACTTCCACATCACTCTTCCAGCAGCCTCGCCGACAATTGTGCTGACTGAGCATATTTTAACACCTGCAGTGCCTGCATCAGCTGATCTACAGGCAGACTCTCGGCCACAAACACGACTTGTCTAGGGTTTTGGATGTTGGGCTAAAGGATGAGTGTTAGCCTGCTCTTTATCCTGGAGTCCCTACACAATATTTCCGCACAATTTTCTCACCGTACCTGAGGCTGCTGTGGGAATGATGCAGGGGCGCACATTTCTCTACATAGTTACTGGATTGTCCTACTTTGTAAACACTCGAGTCATTATTCAAGAATGCTCTTTTTTGAATCAAAAGTTGTCCTCACCATTGCTGAGGCTGCTGTGGGAGTGATGGAGGCTGGTGTTTGGGTTGGAGACTTGACTGTGGATGCTAGCATATGGTGGTCCACTGGTTTGTCCGAGCAAGGGTGGATGTGTGTTTCCATGCTGTCCCGCCTGCATGTGTGTATACATACATGCGCATGGATGCTTTTGTGTTAGGGGTGGAGGGGACTTTCTAGGTAGAGACCTCTAGCTTGCCTCAATCCAGGTTTCTTAAGATGATGACTGATGCAAGCTGCTCGTACTGCTGCAGCACACACGTGTGCATCTCACATGTGGGGTGGTATCGGAGCAGGAAGATGACCAGCAAACAAAGGATATTTGCGCACCACAGAAAGGACGGCTTCTCTGGGACTAAAAACACGGGACTTTAATGCTCCTGAACACAGTCGGGCCGAGAATGTATGCCACAAAAATTGCACCGCTCATGGCAGGCAAACTAGTGCGTCAGTGGTGGCAACGCAGTGCTGCTTTTTCACCCTGGCAAATCTTATGCAGGCTATGGAGTACAGAGGGCAGCTGGGGATCAGTTCCAGCAATTCATTCCAGAACCAGACTTCCACTGATCCACTTCAGGACTGAACTAGTGATCCAGAGTGATATGACATTTGATCTTTGCCAAACGGCCTAGACAGGTGCACTTGCCAAGTGGCTTGCCTAATGCATCTGTGCCAAATGCCCCTCTGCCAGGTGTATGTCTGCCTGCCTAATGCATCTCTGCCAAATGCCCCTCTGCTAAGTGTATGTTTGCCTGCCAAATGCATCTCTGCCAAATGGCCTAGACGGGTGCACCTGCCAACTGGCCTGCCTAATGCATCTCTGCCGAATGCCCCTCTGCCAGGTGCATGTCTGCCTGCCAAATGCATCTCAGCCAAATGGGCTAGACGGCTGCACCTGCCAACTGGCCTGCCTAATGCACCTCTGCCGAATGCACCTCTGCCAAGTGCACCTGTCAAATGCATCTCTGCCAAATGGCTTAGACAGTTTACCTGGTCTGCAGGTGAGAACAGGGCCCATCCAGGGTTGGCAGAGGCTTGCGAGCAGGCAGGCTGCGTTGCGGGGCTGGTTGCGCCTGGAATGTGGTTATGCTGCTGGGCAAAGGGGTTGTAGGTGGTGGGCGCCTGAGCAGGTGCTGGTTGAAGGGGGGGAGTGTTCGAGGGGGGCAGAGAGGAGGTGGCAGATGAGGCATGGGAGGCATCCAAAGGTGGCAGGGACAATGAACCCAAGAATGGATCAACCAAGGATGCGTGCTGCGGTTGTTGGCAGTTGGGTTGAGGGTCAACAAAGGGGTTGCCGCTAGGTGCATCAGCAGCTGCGGGGGGCGCAGAGCCTGGCCATGGAGGCTCAGGGGGGGTGAGTATGGGCCAAGGTTGGTGTTTAGAGCTGATGGCAGGGGTGGGGGGTGCAGAGGATGGAGTGGGGGGGCCGGGGGATACTCCTCCTGGAGGGGGCGCGATGTCATCCAGATCGACCAGCAGAGCCTCTTGGTACCCTGTGTAGCCGCGCTGCTGCTGCTGCTGCAGCTCGTGCTGCTGCTGCTGCTGGTAGTGATGGTGGTGGTGCTGCAGCTGCTGCCGGAGCTGAGATCGCCACCTGAGGAGGCACAACAACACAGCGGTCACGTGTGTGACCATCATGTGCTGCACATCGCCTTACAGCGGTCACGTGCGTGACCATCACATCCTGCATGTCACCTTACAGCGGTCACGTGTGTGACCATCACGCTCTGCACATCGCCTTTCAGCGGTCACGTGTGTGACCATCACATCCTGCATGTCACCTTACAGCGGTCACATTCTGATCATTACATCCTGCACATCACCACAGCAGTCACATGTGTGTGACCATCACGTTGTGCGCATCATCTCACAGTGGTCACGTGTGTGACCATCACATTCTGCACATCGCCTTACAGCGGTCACATTCTGACCATCACGCTCTGCACATCACCACAGCAGTCACATGTGTGTGACCATCACGTTGTGCGCATCATCTCACAGTGGTCACGTGTGTGACCATCATGTTTTGTACATCACCTTACAGCAGTCACGTGTGTGACCATCACGTTGTGCGCATCATCTCACAGTGGTCACGTGTGTGACCATCATGTTTTGTACATCACCTTACAGCAGTCACGTGTGTGACCATCACGTTCTGTACATCACCTTACAGAAGTCACATTCTGATCGTCACATCCTGCACATTGCCATAGAGCAGCCGTGTGATGATCACCACACCCTCCACATCACCACAGCAGTCACGTGTCTGATCACCTCATTCTGTACATTCATTTTCATTTCACTCACCACACAGCAGCAACATTCTGACCATCACGCCCAACACATCACCACCAGTGCTGTGCCCTACAACGTAAATTGATTTTGCCAACGTAAATAACAGTATTTTTTTGACGTTGACGTCACATTACCGTAATTAACGGCGTGTTTTTTCCTGACGGTATGAAATTGTCAGTAATGTGAAATACTCACCATCAGGAACTCAGAGCGACCCAAAATGCGAACTCATTGCCGAGTGAGTGAACTTGCAGGCCTTTGAGTGAACTCAAAAGCCGTAATCAGATTCTGAACGTCAAATGATTCACAGCCGTGTAGGAACATGAAGAAGAGGGCCAGATCGGGTCTGGGTGGGAGCAGCCTGCCCCATCCACAGCAGCTGTTTGCCTCCCCTCCATTGCCGAATTTGTCATTTCAGTGGACATTTTCCACAATTGCTGTAATTTTTGATGGTTTTTTGCCGGAGATAATGGATAAGCCCAATCGTCAGACGTCAAAAAAGAATTTACCGTCACCTACGGCCAGAATTTTTTTTTTTACGGCAAAAACTGTAAATAATGTTACGTAACGTAATCTATGCCTGGCGTCGTCAGCCGTAAGGGCACAGCACTGATCACCACACAGCGGTCACGTATCAGATCACCACATTCTGCACATACCAGCAAAATCAAACCAAATCACTGATCGGCGAGAGTGCTGGCATCGCTGGCGCTGCAGCTTTGCCGTGGCTGAGACCGCCAGCTAGCCTCACCAAAAAAAGCCCAGAAACATCCAATTGTCATCACATTGAACACTCCTCAAGCGCACCTGCAGATTAGCGGTATAATTGTTCTACCACAGCAAATACATCAATAATAACTCAGCGCCTCATTGGCAAAAAAGCTTGCTCTGTGGCATCAAACATTCCTAAAGCAAAGTAAGAACAAACCCACCTAGAGGACGAACTTGGAGGCAGACCCAACGCTTGAAACAGCGTACCCCCACTAGCATACTGCTGCCATCCCTGTGAAAAGAAGGGAGCAAAAAAAGCAGGAAGTGGCCCAAGTGGGTTGCAGTGCGTGAGTGCCAGCAGGATAGTGAAGTGTGGCATGAAGTGTGCGCCTTTTGCCACAGCGTCAGTGGAGGCAGGCATCCTGCTCAATTGACACCGTTACAAAAGCCAAGACAGCTTGATTCCTGGTTGCACTCTGTAAAGAGGAGCCTCTTAGCAAGCATCCCTGTCAAGGTCAATCAAGTGTTTTCCAACTGCTTCGCGCATGCACACACACACATACACACACACCAGCAGTGCTACATTTGCCTAATCAATCTCAAGCAGTAGTGCAGCTACACACACACACACACACCTGCAGCACCGTATTTGCCTGACCAACCTCGTGCAGCAGTGCGGCTTTACACACTCATACACACACCTGCAGTGCTGTGTTTGCCTGATCAACTTCGTGCAGCAGCGCAGCGAGGGAGCTGGGGTCTGCCATGGTCTGTGTCAGTTCCTTCACACGGATGCGCCACTCACTGCACCTCTCAGCAGCAATGTATCTGCAGGTGCACCACAAAGGAAAAGAAGAATAGGATCAGCCGGGCTTTGGGATTTGAAGCATTGGGAAGGGCATGCCACTGGCGCGGCAATGCCGCAGGGCCAAATAGAGGCACGTTTATGCAAATCTTTTCATCATGAATGCATGGACTTTCATACACTCATACTCCAAACATGTTCATTTGAGCACAGGGCAGTAGTGCCCCAGGGCCATGCATGCCTGCAGGCACACATATTCAAAATGGGGTTGTGCCTTGAACAAATTGAGTATGACCTGCATGCATGCGGCCAGGCTTGAAGCGCTCACTCACTTGTCTCCTGCTCCTGTTTTGTGCGCAACTGGTGCAAGAAGGCCATGTGTACAAGAAGTTCAGAGCATTAGCATTGGGAGTGGGGGTGAGGGTCAATGCTTTCTTGGGCATAGATGCAGTGTGGGTGCGGAACATTCCTTGAGAATTGACGGTGAGTATGGAGGATTTGCAAACGCTCTCCTAGTGTGGATTCCCAACGCGAGAGATCCCCACTCTCACCCTGCACAAGGAATTCTTCATACTCTCCCCACTTCAAAGCTCAAGAAATCATCCACCAAAACAAGACTGCACTCCCATCCTGCGTTACTGCTTGAGAAATTTCTCACACTCACCCCACTTCATATCTTGAGATATCATCCATCCTTGCCCTCCATAGCTGGGACTATGAACTTGCCAGTGGCAATGAATTCACCCAACCCTGTCCTTCGTCAATGCTCAAGAAATCACCGATGCCCACCCAATGTTATTACCCAAGAAACCAACCAACCACATTGAAGCAACAGCAATCAGCAAAAGAAACCTATATTCAAAAAGTATCATTGCCCAAGAGATCGCCCTCACACATCCTGCATTCATGCCTAAGAAACCACCCATTCTTATCCTTTGTTAATGCCCTAGAAGTAACCTGCACACACCCAGCGTCAATGCCCAAGAGACTATCTTTGCTCGCTTTGTGTTTATTCCTAAAAAATCACCCAACCTCACCCTTTGCCAATGCCCCACGGACCACCCACACTCACCCAATCTCACTGCCCAGCAAATCACCCTCGCACAACTTGCGCCCATGCCTCAGGATTCACCCACTCGCATTCTTTGGCAACGCTCTAGAGATTGACCACATTCACCCAAAATCAATGCTCGAGGAACTGCCCTCGCACACCCTGCATTCATGCCTAAGACATCATCCACTCACTTTTTTGTCAATGCTCAAGAGATCACACACACGCACGCTGCATCCTCACCCTGCGCCCCTACATCAATGCCCAAAAGACCACCCTTCACACTTACCCTGCATCCACACAGGCCTTGATGTGAGGAGGCACTGCTTTGGGACCGGTCCCTGTAGGGATGGGCTTGGAGAGGGCATGCGCGCCAGCAGTCTGCCTGCGCAGCTCTGCTATGTCTGCTTGCATCTGACTCACCATGCTGGGCACCTGCAACCAACCATGCGTGCAGTGTTGCAATGGTGTGTGCGCATGTGTCTGCATGTGCGTGGGCGTGGGCGTGTGAATTTATGTGTGTGTGTGTGAGTGCATGTGTGTTGTGCGTGTGTGTGTCTGTGTGCGTGCGTATGCGTGTGTGTGTATGTGTGTTGTGCGTGTCTGTGTGTGTGTCTGTGTGTGTGTTGGGTTGCGCATGCAAGCACGCACGCCTAGAACGGAGGCATGAGCATGGACTCTGGGTCAGTGCGAGGCTGGTAGAACACTCTCTTTGTTGTCCAAAATGTGTGTCACACAAACGCACACACGCGTGCCCCCCTCCAAACACACACACAACACATACACACACATGCACACAGAAACACACAGCTCACATGCATCAGAGCCGTAGGCACAGTTGTTACCTTGGGTTGGCAGCAGATGCTTAATGAGGCCTTAACGAGGCCCAGCATGACTTCTTTTCATAATTTTTGTCGTTAGTTAGTTGTTACCTTGGATCGGCAGCATTTCCAACTTCAAAAACAGTTGTGAACAGTCGACACATGCACGTGTGTATGCACACACCAGAGATGGATGCACATCCATAAGCACCAGTGACATGTGCCTGGCCCAGACCTAAAGCCCATGCCTGCATGCTGCATGACACTTCTGATGCACTGATCAAGACGGGCATACATGGCACTGATCAGGACGTGCACATGTGGCACTGATCAAGGCGTGCACATGTGGCAATGATCAGGACGCGCACATGTGGCACTGATCAGGACGTGCACATGTGGCACCGATCAAGACGTGCACATGTGGCACTGATCAAGACGCGCACATGTGGCACTGATCAAGGCGTGCACACGTGGCACTGATCAGGACGTGCACATGTGGCACTGATCAAGGCGTGCGCATGTGGCAATGATCAAGATGTGCACATGTGGCACTGATCAAGACGTGCACATGTGGCACTGATCAAGGCGCGCACATGTGGCACTGATCAGGACGTCCACATGTGGCACCGATCAAGACGTGCACATGTGGCACTGATCAAGGCGCGCACATGTGGCACTGATCAGGACGTGCACATGTGGCACCGATCAAGACGTGCACATGTGGCACTGATCAGGACGTGCACATGTGGCACCGATCAAGACGTGCACATGTGACACTGATCAGGACGTGCACATGTGGCACTGATCAAGGCGTGCACACGCTTGCATGCATGCTCTCAGGATGTGGGTATATGTTTGGGTATCAGGGGCACCGTGGTTTGTATAGGCCTGTCCCACACGTGCGTGCTGCTTCTGCTTCTGCCCCTTGACATGCACACACGTGGCACACGTGCACATATTTGCGCACACAAACGCACACCATGGACGGAGGGACGTGCATGGGCACTTAGTTAAGGTGAGGTTGGTACATACCTACCTAAATTCTACCTCTTCAGCTGTTGCTGCCAGTGTTGCTGTTGCTCCCGCTGCTACTACTTGACTAGACAAAGATGGTCAATATGTATGCACTTGCGCACACACACCATGGACGGACACACACATACATGTGCATGGGCGCGGGAGCCAAGGTGAGGTTGGCCAGCACCTAGCCATGCCTACATGCTACTGCTGCTGCTGCTGCTCCTGCTGCTGCTGCTGCTCCTGCTGCTGCTGCTGCTACAAACAGGCACAAAACATGGCAAATGTACATGCACTTGCACGCACGCACCATGGACGGAGCCACGTGCAAGGGCACAGGGGTCAAGGTGAGGTTAGCTAGAACCTGACCCATGCCTGCTTGCTGGTGCTGCTGCTGCTGGGTTGACATCCACTTCGACGCCCCTGGCCCACTTGATGTGTCCGACTCACACACTGCCACTGGAGATGACGAGGGCTGCGTGCCGCTCAAAACGCCGCCTGCCCCCGTCCTAGTGAACACATACACCGGAGGCGCTGTGTTGCCACCGCTGCTGGAATTGTTGGCGGGGGTACTGCTGAAAGCTGCTGCTGCTCCTGCAGGGGAGGTGTGTTTCATGGAGAAAGGGCCAGAGGCTGCGGTGCTGCCGCTGCTGGCAAAGCTGTTGGAGCTGCTGCTGCGCGCAAATGTGGCGGATGCGCTTTGGGCACCTGCGTTTAAAACATCAGGAAGATGCGCGGATGTGTGTGTGTGTGTGCGCGCGTGCGTGTGCGTATGTGTGTGTGTGTGGGCGTGTGTGTGCGCGCGTTTTCATTACGCGGCATTAAGGTAGCCAGAAATGCGCGAATGACTGGCTTCAAAGTAGTAGACAGTGACAAGACCTGGGTGCAGGTGCACGTGCGCAAGTCATGACATTGTACTGTTGTGCAGCATCCTCTTTCAGCGTTTGACTACCATGTAGGAAAATGCAATGTCCGTCGGTTGAGCTCAAAATACAATGTCTTGTGTCCCAGAAGAGTCTAAGTGCCACTACCCACCGCAACTGCATACACTTCATACACTGCCCAATTGGGCATGCACGCACTTACACCTCAGCCCCCCTTCACCCCCCCCCCCCACACACACATAGCGTCCAGCAAAGCACAAACCTGACATGCCTTTCACAGCACTACTGCTGGCACACTGCACATTTATGCTACCTGCTCATCACTGCACGTCTGAACACTGGTTAGCATGTGATGTAGATGTTCAGCAAAAGATGCCCTTTTTCCTCTCCTTTGCACACGAAGCAATCTAACTATAGACCAGGCATCTGTAGGTTGCTTACTTAGAGATGCCAGGTGCAGGAAGTCGATGCCCCTTCTGGGGCCTACAGGGGGTATGCGCAGGGAGAGCTCCTCAGCAACATTCATGGCGACCTGCGGGGCCATGCGTGCATATGTGCATGTGCATGTGTATGCGTGTGTGTGTCTGTGTATGTTTGGTTTTCAAGCTTGTGAACATGTAGGGGTTCTTGCAAGAATTTATGTGAAGGGTTGCTTGATTCCGTCAAAGCATGCGCAAAGGCAATCATTGCGCATGCATGGCCAACAGACGAGATCTGTTAGGGTGTCCATGTCCTTAATGCCCGTGGCCCTTTCTGGACTGCTTGCCTTGCCTTCCCTTGTCTTTTCCTCGTGTAATCTACAGTGAAAGGTGTCGTTATTCACAGCTACATGCCCTGCGCTGTGCAGCTTCATGTCCCTCTCAGACATCCTGATCACATTCTACACGTGGTTGTCTACTGCTGGTAGCCCTAGCATCATATTGATCAGGGAAAACATTGACTGCCGTTCAACAGCTGGCAAGCCCGGCGAAAGAACCAGGAACCGCCACCCGCAGTCTGTTTCATTCTATTTTTCCTTCACAAACAAATGACTACAAGCAGGTTCCAATCCTGGTGCATCATGCATACCTTAGATGGAGTCACGCCTTGAAAGCAGAGTCGGTACTTGGGGTTGCTGACCAGTTGCCCAGATCTCATGCCCAAGATGTCATGCCTGGCAACCAGACACAGTTGCTCTTACATTGTGAATGGAGACAGTTGCCCAGATCTCATGCCCAAGATGTCATGCCTGGCAGCCAGACACAGTTGCTCTTACATTGTGAACGGAGACAGTTGCCCAGATCTCATGCCCAGGGCGCCCTGCCTGGCAGCCAAACAAAGTTGCTCCAACAACGTGAATGGTAAAAAACAAGTTGCCCAGATCTTTTACCCAAGCGAAGGAGAGAAACCGGTTGCCCAAGCATGGAAGTTTAGGGAGTTACAAGGGGTATCGTGACTGCCCAGGTGACACTTTTAATTTCCTCGGGTCTACCCGAGCTGCCTTTAAAAACCCTCGGATTTGGTACCCAAAATAATGGCCAGGGATGCAAGCCCCTGGCCGGGTGTAAGTGTGTGCGGATTGCATACAACAAATCTTTATTTATTGCCACCTTACAACTTTTAGGTCAAGCTTTTACCCTCTTGTTTAAAATTTCTTTTGATACATCCCCACTTTCATGCCAACAGTAGCCTGCGCTGGAATTCTAAAGCGACCTTAAACTCAGGGCTGGTGCTCCATCCACTCAGCAGACTAGGCCTCTTTGGGAGTGAAGGGGAGAGGGCAGCTGGGGGGGGGGTCTGGCAGAAGAGCGGAGCTTTGGGGGGAGCCTGAACTCCATCTGCATGAGCAGAGGGGTCGCCACACAGCCCAAAAGCTTGTTACATGGAGCCATCCCACAGCATGCTGCCAGGAGCAGGGTAGGCTTGCGAGTAATTCACGACTTACGGAGGGTGAACAGAGACTGTCATGGCGGACTGGGAACAGGCAGGTTGCCCATGGGGGAGGGGGCCCCTTTTCTTCCCTCCCTCCTCTCCCTCCCTGTTATTTGGATCTGGCTATTTTCAACCTCGCTATATATCACTAAATCGCCTGAGGCACTTATGAAAACTTCCGGGTGCTTGGGCGCAGGCCAAATCCTTCATTATTTGTCGGGTTACCCAAGGGTTGGTACAAAGGCAGACAGAGGCCAGGCTTGTTTCATACATGCTGCACACTCAGGCAAGCAATAAGGCGCCTGCATGCCTGTTTGTCACAGTCATCCGCCTACTGCACACCTGCAGACTCTGTGCCCAATGCCCACATTGCAGTTGTGGCAGAAGCAACCCCGTGCAGATTGTGGGAGGAAGCAATGGCATTAAACTTCCTTGCAGGGAATTGGTACAATGGGAGAAGCTCAATTGCCTGCAGCAGGCCTTGCCCAGGAGCAGATCAAACTGCTCTATTGCGAGCTCTGCAGCAGAGCAAACAGCAGTCATCGCACAAAATTTTGATTCCTCCTCACCCTAAAATAAAACATTTAATTTATGGGTCCTGCCGTACTTCTGCACCTCCCTCAGTATTTATTCTTGGGTGTCCTGCATGTTTCAGCAAGGGCAATCAATCCCCTATCGTCCCAAAAAGGAGATGCGAGATGAGCATTGCGTGTACAGGCTGCACACTGCTCCTGCATGTGAAGACCTGCAAAATACACAATCTCTGCGTCCATTATGCCCCGGTCACACTGGGCCAGATCAGGGTTGAATTTAGGGGTAATTTCTGGGATCTAAATCAGGGGGAAAAAGAGCCGGGGGGTGGTGGTCTCTTCAAGGGTCTGGATCACACTTGCACAAATGGCCTTTGACCCAAAATTGACTGGTGAGGTGCAAAGTACCCAACGATGCCATAGCAAAATGAATTTCTGATAATGGAGACCTGGAACTTTGATCCGGCCTTGTGTGACCGGAGCTTAAGAAAGCTGCTGCAAAAAAGCGTTTGCAAAATCCACTGCTCCTATGCATGAGGACCTGCAAAAGAGACATAATTCCTAGCCCTTTATGGAAAACTGCTGTTAAAAAGCGTCGTTTTTGCTCTCACCCTAATCTCGAAATCAAATGCTTGTCACTATCCCGCATGCTCAAAATAAACTATTTCTTCAGGTGCCTGCAGTCATCCCGCGCCACTCAAAAGCATCATTCTTGGGGTTCTCTTTCGGCTCGTGAGGCGTGTTCCACCACACTTCTCACTCGCCTACAAGAACTGCAGTTCTGCTGCTACGCAGAGAACTGGTCATGTTGATAATAATTTGTTTGGTACGCCCTCTCCTAATTCTGGTTTGGTCACCTATCTGCAGTCCTCCTTGCAAAATGGGCGCCTCACTCCCGACTTGTTCTTATGTGTGGATGATTTGAATGCATTGCCCTCATCAGAATGCTATCATTTTGCTTTTCGTGACCCTACTCTTGAAGGTCGCCCCAAGAACAGCCCCCCCACAACCAGCCTCACAGCCAGTTTCACATAGCTCTGTTCATGCCTCCAATAAGGCGCCCTTGCATTCCCTGAGCACGTTCAACATGGTTTTATGTCTCATGCATAGAGTTTTGCTGAAAAGAGGTTGGCAGTAGAGGCGTTCTGTGTGGCCCTGGGGCTGTTTAACACCCATTTCGGCAAGTCGAGTAAGGTGGATGTTCAGACTCGCACCAAATGACCAAAACTCCTGAACTTACAGCTGCTCTTAGGCTGCCCAATCATGCTGCGATGTCAGATGTTGCGTGGGGCATTGAGGAAAGCTTGTTGGGGGGGGGGGACCCATCGGGACGGGTGTGCAAGCCGATGCAGGAAGTGACATCGCTTTGCATTTGCTGCATCCTGTGGCAACCTGAGCACGTCCCCGGATGCTGCCCAGCACAATGTTTCTATCAGAAGTTGAGTGAGGCCAATTGGTGGCTCGTCATGTGAAAAAGGTGTGCTTTTGACGATTTTAGTGGTTACAATTCTTACAACCTTGCAGCACGATTTCTGTGCCAAACTTGCAAGCACAGACGTTCTCTCACCCGATTCCATGTCAAAGGTGCTGCCCAACATGACCGATTCATAGGGACTTTGAGAGTGCACTTTGGCTTACTGTGCTCTCAATGGGAATCAATCCAGCATCTTACCTGATCATTTCCAAAATCCAGGAATCCTGAAAACTCTCCTGCTGCCCACCGGCTGTACCTCACAACACCCTTTTCACACCTCCAGCACACTTTTCAGGTCTTGGATTGGTGCAGGGGGTGCAGAGATATGGTCCAAAATGTTAAGTGAGGGGGTCAGTTTGTGGGACGACTTTAAGTCGATATTACTGTGAATATAAATTGGAGGTTTGCTATGATAGTTTCTCAGTGCATATGCTATCAACAGTATCAGTTGTAAGCTTTGCTGTGCATTGTTATTATTCCAAGCAGCTGATGATAGCATGGATGAATGTTGATGCGTCAGTGCCAAACATCCCACTGATGAAGACTGGATGGATGTAGAAGTGGTCAGCCCGCTCATCCACACACATTTCTTTCAGCACAACAGCACCCCACCCACCCTTGATCTCTGTTGATTGCTCTTGTTTAATGGCTCGATCATGAGCCCCTCATCACTCACTTGAACAGGTATGCCCAGTCCACCAGCATCTGCGCTGCTGCTGCCCCCACCAGAGGGTGCTGAGGCTTTGCCAGCAGCTTCTCCAGGCGCTCCATCCTGTGCGCACAATGGGAAAAATACAAGAACACTCTTTTGCACAGGTGCTCCAGGAGACCAGGCGCTCCATGCAATCAGGTGCTCTGTGCGACCAGGTATTCCATGTGACCAGGTGCTCCTTGCAAACGCATACACCTCCTCTGTACCATCCCAACTTCAACAGGTGTCCCAAAAAGCCAGCGCTTGGGCAAAGAATG
>OU611762.1:7191423-7298923 GCA_914767535.2 Dunaliella primolecta
CCAAATGAGCAGTAAAAAAGGTAGCCCGGCCTGGACTTGCTGCAGCAGGAGTGCTACTCGGTGCAGGGTGTAGCATGCTGGCATGCGAGCGCGCGTGTGCGCTCACACACACAAACACATACACACAAACACACGCGCGTGCACACACACACACACACACACACACACACACACACATACAAACGCGCACGCGCACACACACACATACACACACAAACACACACACACACACACACACACACACATGCACACACATGCACGCGGGGGCATTGCCAATTTTCCAAGTTGCTTGCAATGCCTTTCCTTGTCCCTAGGAAACTGGCTGAGATTCTGTGCCTCAAAAACCACTGGGTTCTTTCGCTCCATTTCTTTTACAATGATATTCTTTTGCCACAAGGGCCCCAGATAGCTAAAAAATTTACCTAATTTGATGCAGTGGGGATCGGATATGAAAATATTTTGTGGTAAAAAGTAGGGTTAGTGGGTTCAAAGCGTGGCTGATTTGGCTGGCTCCCCCCATTTGGGATAGACAAGCTCTAGTGCATTTGCTACATTTTGTACTTGATATTTGTATTTGGATTTTGTTTTTGCTACATTTTGTATGTAGGATACAAAAGCTCTATTGCATTTGCTACTGTAGCAAAATGTAACATTTTGTATTTGAATTGAAGCATCCAGTTTGGGGGGAACAACAACCTTGTAAGGTGTTTTCCAACACCTTTCTTGGGGGCGTTGTCCATCTCTGGCTGGCTGCCCTCATAAACCCCCTAAAGCTAGACCAAACTGCCTCGCTGAAAATCTTCCTTCCTTCCTTTTCCTTTTCCTTTTCCCTTTCCTTTTCCCTTTCCTTTTTCTTTTCCTTTTCCTTCCTCCCTCCCTCCCTCCCTTCTTTCCTTCATTCATTCCTTCCTTGCTTCCTTCCTTCCTTCCTTCCTCTCTCTCTTTCTCTCTCACTCTCTCTCTCACTCTCTCTCTCTCTCACTCTCTCTCTATTTCCTCTCTCCTTCCCTCCTTCCTTCCCTCCTTGCTTGCTTGCTTGCTTCTAAACGTACTTTGGTTACCGGGTAATGCTTCAATCTGAACCTGATGTCCGAAAGCGATCAAAACTCCATCCTCCTGCCCATATATTGGAGGGAAATGAGTGCGTGCATGATGCCTGCCATTGCAGTGGCCCAGTGATCCCCAGAGCGTGTGTTTACAAATACTGGGACCTCACATGTCCCCAGAGCGTGTGTTTACAAATACTGGGATCTTACATGCCAGCTTACTGTCCCACCATTACTGAGGTATTCCTTGTGCGTGATGCTCGCAGAGCGGCATATTCCCCCTTGTGCTAGCTGTTTCTGCTTATAACTCAGGGCGTGCTGGTTCGCCAAGGTGCGCTTTATTTCTTCATTTTTTGCTGTTTACACAGAGGTCATCCTCGAAATCAGACCCCCCCTGCCAGGATAGTTATGCCACTTTTGCTTTTTGTGTGCACCACTTTATGCCCTGCATATACATAGGGATCGGCGTATAACGTTATTTGGAGACATTCATAACGTTATATACCGTTATATAACAGAATAACGTTATATTTTGTTATACGATCCCTGTTATACACTCCAGAACACCCCTTGGGGCAATGAATTTCACCATCAGATTTGGATGGTACCTGCATGTGGGTATGTAATGCCCATTTACAAATTACCAAGTTAAAAAAAAATAATTCTGCTGTCCAATATGAGCTCAGGAGCTGAAAAATAACGTTATTTCTGTCAAGTAGGCAGTTTGCCGCATGAAGCCTACTGTGCTGCTATACCATTGCACCAAGTTCATCCCCCACTACACCGCTCTACTGCCATGATGCTGGGAACCATCTGCTGAGCCAGCTGTCTGGCTGTACCACTCCTTGGGCATGTTTGCCTTCACATACACCAGCTTGTCAGCTGTCTCAATGCTCAAGCGGTAGCGCAAGTGTATGTGCGCCCCCATGCTGACCAGTTCCGCTCTGCTGCAGCAGTCGTTGCGTGTGCTGAGAGCAACTTGTTGGCAGCGACTGCCAGTAGGGGAAACTGCTGGTTTGCCTCGGACAGCCAGAAGTTGCGCAGGAAGTCATGCTTGCTGGCCCCAATGATCTGCAGCTGCACGGGATCTGCTGCGTAGTCGCGCTCCTTCAAGAAAGTGGCTGCCTCAGCCATGCTGGGGTTCCAGTTCCCCAAGTCCAGCTCGCTGAGCTCCTTGCTAACAACAGCTTTCATGCTCATGCCACCCTTGCCCCCATTCAAGCGCACCTTAGTTTGGAGCACATCCTCCTTGTGCTTGGCTGTGAGCCGATTCATAGGTGTGCTGCTGCTAGTGCCTCTGCCTTGCACTTGTGGCGCTGAGCTGCCTGGGATGGGTTGCCAGGGCTGACATTGGCCTTGCATCGCTTGCACGCCAGCACACACAGGCCCCCACACTCTGGCTTAATCCTTGAAAACACTCTTCCACTTCTTGGGGGCTCCTTTTGTGAGCTTGCTCAGGATGTAAGCAGGTGTGCAACGGTCTGTCAGGTAGGAATGCTTGCCCTCCTCATTCAACTTCATCCAATCGGCCTCCCCTTCCTTGACATCCGCCATTGTTATAGTATTATGTTATATGAGGTTTGGGATGGGCAGGGGTCGAAAATTGCCCCGATTTGGCACTGTTATATTTTGAGGGACCTATAACGTTATATAACGTTATATAACGTTATGTTATGTTATTTGTTATATAACAGGTGCCGATCCCTACATATACAAACATTTTGCCACACTCAGAGACTATTATGCCTAAGGTGGACAACTCCGCTATATCAGTGGACATGCCCTTTCCCCGCTTTGTTCCTTTCTCTGATCTAAACACGCCAACTATTTATTATTTCATGGGATATCACGCTCACCAAAAAATGATGAAGTCGGAGGACCCCAGGTCACTCTCCTGGCCTCAGATCACACAAGAATGGCCCATAGCTCCACCCTGGTACCAATTAGCACTAACAAAATATTGTTTTGTAACTTTCATGAAATGTGCTAACATCCAGCATATTCAAAAAGGAAACAAGGTCAAAGATCGACCTCCTTGGCACCCCTTACGCTAAATGTTTCCAAGATATCTGGCTGAAATCCTGTATCTGACCAATCACTGGGTACTCCATTACTTTCTCAATGATATCCTTGTGCTCCAAGGGCTCATATCACAAAACAAAGAAAAGAAAAAAAAGAAAAGTCTACGCAAGCCATAGGCCGCGTGCAGTAAGGAAAGTACCCCTAACAAAACGTTGCCTATTTTGGTCCAGTGGGTGATCTGGAATAGAGATTTGGTGGTCAAGAAGTAGGGTTCGTGCCTCGGCTAATGAGGCATTCTTTCCGCAATCTTGGACAAGCAATAGACATTTTGCAATCAAGCTTGAATGTCCAAGGTTATTAGACACCTCTGCTGTCTTGCACCCATTTTGGCAGGAAAGAGGTGGAATGTCGAGCTTGCGCCAAATGACAAGCGCTTTAGGACTTCAGCTGCCCTTGGGTTGTCTAATGATGCTGCGATGTCAGATTTTGCAAGGGGCACTGGGGGAGCGTACTGGTGGGGGCGCCCGTTGGGAAGGTGTAGGCGTGGAAGGAAAGCTTCTGCAGCTTGCCCATAAGGCAAGCTCCTTCACCCCCCATTTGTACAGTGGTTTTGGGGTGCTTCTTACGACATGAAACTTGAATGAATGAGGTTTATTGGTGGTCCGGGTGGACATCGGCGCAGTGATTTGTAGGGCTCTTCCAGCATTTTTTGCTTGCTCTCGCTCTTTTGAGCTAAAGCTTGGCCCTGCCAGGCTGAAACCCTGCCAACTTAGCAACAAAGGTAAGGGGGACATTATTGTTTCTAACGTAACATGAATGAGTCAATCCTTGGCCTGGTTGGAAATCGGCAAACTGATTCATAGGTTTCCTCCTGCGTTTTTTGCTCGTCTGCGCTTTTGTTTGGCTCACCCCTGCCGGCCTGCAAGTCGGCCGCCTGTGCACCAGAGGTTAAAGGTGCTCAGCAAAAAAAATTCAATTAACAGGTCACAGATTGGTGGAGCGGCTGAGGAATGGCGCCTGTTTTGGTATGGTTCCTTTACCACATTCTCCTTACTTCCATTCCTACCCGCCACACACTCCACCCCACAGCACCGTCTTAGCATCTGCGTGCAGAGCTTGTAATTAGCAAATCCAACACACTTTTCAGGTCCTGTGATAATGCAGATAGTGGCAACTTATATAGTCGCAAAGTTATTGGCAGTCAATTGCCTAGGCGGGGGGTCCCAGCCGTTGGGACGACCCAGGAAGTCCAATTGACTCAGGTGCATTCAGATCCTTGAGCAACATGGTGCAACTGTAAAACAAAGGATGGAAGAAAGTGTCGGTCAGCCTCACCTTTTTGTAGTCTTTGGTTGAAACGCACAGGGCCTTCCAGCTTCTTTTGCAGCATGGGGCCAGCGTGGACCTGACAACTACATGGCATCATGGCAAAACAGCGCTGCAGTGGGCGTGCCAGGTATGGTGTTCTAGACTAAATGCTGTGTTGTTCCTGTCAGTTGGGCTTGTTGACTTGCTTTCCAGTGTCTGATATGATAAAAATGTGGACGGGTTATTACCACCAAATTGAGGGCACAAGAGCCCCCCCCCCCTACACACACGCACGTTGAGGACCTCCACTATTTTTGTGCAGTATGGCTCTGTTGACGAGTCGGGGCCTCTGTCTATCCTGGTGATGTGATATTGCTCTGCCTACCAAGATCAAGAGCCAAACGGAACGCACCCCACCCCTTTTGTGCAGCATGCTTCTCCTGATGTCGTCAAGTTGCTCCTGCTTCATGGGGCAGACGTTAACAAAAAGATGCCAGTAAGTCCTTGATCAAACTCATTACAAGATAGTGTTGGCTGAAATAATGCCATGCAATGTTGAACCCAGCTATAAGTTATGAAATTGCCATGATGATGCTATGTTCACACACATACACACACTCACACAATATCTGGTGTGGCCTTGTCGCTCTGCACACACTTTGACTATGTGTGCACGACACCGTGTTCCTTCAGGATGGATACACTGTGTGCACGACACTGTGTTCCTTCAGGATGGATACACTGTGTGCATGACACTGTGTTCCTTCAGGATGGATACACTGCCTTACATATAGCCGCCCGATCCAATCGGGTTGAAATCATGAAGATGCTGCTTAACAAGAAAGCTGAGGTCAATGCCCAAGAAAAGGTGAAGCGGTTTCCAGGGGCTTCAGGCAATGATTGCTGCTGCTGCTTTCTTAGTGGCCTTGTTCAGTACGCATGGTGTTGCTCTTACGAGGAGACTTTTTTCTTACGTCAAGATCAGTTGCTCCATGTCAGACTTCCAACAATTGGTCTGTCTTAAACATGCTACTGCAGGAAGGCTTTACTTGTCTTCACGAGGCTGCGGGTTACAACTTTCCAGGTAAGTGGGCTCAATAGCTTTTGCAGTTGATGATGCATGTGCACACTGACACACCCCCAGGGAGCCTCCGACAATCTAGGCCATGACGATAGCAAGGGCGGTCAGGCCCTCCGACAGGCCCTCCGACAGGCCCTCCGACGATAGCAAGGGTGGTCAGGCCCTCCGACAATCAGGCCCTCCGACAATCAGGCCCTCCGACAATCTAGGCCATGACGATAGCAAGGGTGGTCAGGCCCCTCAGGATACACATAAAGAGCTTGAATTGTCTTGGAAGAATGGTTTTGGAACATGTGATCTGCAAGCATGCAGCAAATGCAAGTGTCATCCCCATCCTATGGCTAAACACAACACGGACTGAGTTTTCACAGTCACTCTTTCTCTCTCTCTCTCTCTCTCTCTCTCTCTCTCTCTCTCTCTCTCTCTCTCTCTCTCTCTCTCTCTCTCTTTCTCTTTCTGTCTCCCGTCCACCGCCTCGTTCCCTCTCTATACCACCTCCACCATTCTTGCAGTTGCTGCTTGCAATTCTTTGTGCTCCACA
This sequence comes from Dunaliella primolecta, assembly GCA_914767535.2. Lineage (NCBI taxonomy): Eukaryota > Viridiplantae > Chlorophyta > Chlorophyceae > Chlamydomonadales > Dunaliellaceae > Dunaliella > Dunaliella primolecta. The sequence goes on from OU611762.1 coordinate 7,197,422, forward strand.
GAGAGGACTCCTCTTTTCTTTCCTTTTTTCATTTATGGTTCATTTCTATTCCTTTATCTTTTGTGCGCCACAAAAGAACATTTGCTCACCCTTTTTACCATGCTTTGCAAAAAGCAACCATGCTCTCTATTTTGTGTTTATGCAGATGTCATCAAGTGTTTGCTCCAGCGTGGGGCTGCAGTTGACCTCCCTTCCAAATCAGTTGTAAGAAAAACTGCAAACGTTTACAGCTTATTTGTGTGATAATGTGCTTCATCATAATCACCTAGAAAAGTAGTCAAATAGAAGTGCCTCAAAGCGCAGGCTATGAAGTGGAAAGCACACCTCACCGCCCTTTACCTTGCGCGGAAAGGAAGCAGCTACAGTCTGCTACAATGCTGTGTTTTCATTGCTTTTAAACAGAATGCTATGTGTGTATCCTCTAATGGAGGGCCATATTATGAATCCAAATGTGACTTCCTGAGTGTGTTTGTTCGTTCAGAGACCACACACTTTAAGTGCTTGGACGCCTTTTTTGGCACCCAGGGCTCTTCTTGATTACTTTAAAGGAGAAAGGTGAATGCCTTATACATACCCTTGGCAATCGTTTTCTTAAATATCAAGGTTTCTTCTGCAATGGACAGTAAATTCATTGTTCTAACCTGTTTGCACACTGACGACAACTTGCAGCCTAGTGACCCTTTGAGCTCAGGGGCCACAGCTCTGTTCATTGCTGCTCGTTGCAATCACATTGAATCGGTGAGTCTGGTTTCTTAACTTGCTGCATTTACGCCATTGCTAATTACTTATGGGTTGCTTTTTTAGATTTTAATTTCCGCATCATACCCAGGTGAAAGTGCTGCTGGAGGGAGGTGCAGATGCTTTCAAGCCAAACATGGTGCGAGTACAGAGTAACCAGCTGGAGAGCATAGCTTTGGGACAACAAGCCAACTGTTATTGTTGAAATGGAGTGACATTGCCATGTGCTTGATGAAGGGAGATCTGCGTGTTGAGAAAGGGAGTCTTAGCCTCCCAGCCCAGATGAGGAGGATGGTGCCCCGCGCCATGCAATCCCTCATGATTGTGTGTGCCAATCCTGAATGCTGTGCCTGGTGTATGAACAGGCAAGCAGGCATGGATGTAGGCAATTCAAATCTTCCAGAATCATAGGTCAGTTTGCCATGTGCATGACCCAAAATACTCTTTCAAGCATTTGTCTCCACAACAAGGTGCTTTCTCCTTCAAGAGAAAATTGTGCAGAACCAAAATACGTCACCGCATCAGTCCTCCTTGCCCTCTCCACCTCACACAATGTGTTGGCCTCGTCGGTGCTGCACTGATGGTCGCCTGCTCTTACGCATGTTGTTGTTGGCTCCTTTTACGCCACACTGACACTCCTTTTCTTTCCTTCGTGCAGATGGGTGCGACCCCATTCTGGATTGCCAAAAGCAGTGGCTTTTGTGCATGTGCGCAATTGCTAGAGAGCAGCAAAAACGCTCGCCCTGTTGCTCAGGTGATTACTGACAGAGGCCATCAAACTCAGGGAGTGGTGTCACCTTAATGCTGAACAGCAGCTGATCGGCCAGAGCCTTGGGCTGTAGGCCAACCCCTTGTAACTCTCAATGCTAAGTGCTAACAGTGAGCCTCTTTGAGAGGAATGCGATTTTGATGTGCCCTCAATACTGATGATTATGACATGACATGAGGGATTTTTTTGTTTTATTTAGCAGAATTTATATTGCCTTTCTTCCATTGTCTAACATATTTTCCAACTGTTGAAATCAGAAATCCAATTGAAATCAGAAAGAAACAGACTATGGCACAGGAAGGGTGTATTTGTTGTTCTGCGATGAGCTCATTCTATCAACCTCACGTCCAATTGGTTTGATTTATACACACCCAAAAGGATGTGCTGCTGCACATCATAGTGCCAAAATACCACACTTTGCTGCCATACACCTGTGCTGCTACAATGCCCTAGTGCAGCAACCAGTGTGCTGCCACCTCTGCCACACAGGAACCTGAAGTGCAATCCAGCCCAGAGCTTGATGCCGATGGCCTAAAAAGCAAGCTTGATGCCGATGGCCTCAAAAGCAAGCTTGATGCTGATGGCCTCAAAAGTAAGCTTGGCAGACTGCCAGCAGATGAGCCAACGGACTTGCATACTTCCAATTGCCAGTGAGATGTTTGATCTTTGTTCTAACAATGGTGTGAGGTGCAAACGCGAGTTGAGAGGTTAGAGCTCAGAGGTTTGCACAAAGTTTGCTCATGCAAGGTGGAGCAGGACCTGCACCAGGAAGGTCCTGTTGTTGCCTCAGGCACTGCATGTCAACACCACCTCTGTACCAGGAAGGACAAGCTGCGCCAATTTTCCAGCGCCACTTGTGAGGCTCCCCCGACTTGTCCCGTATGTGTTTACTTCTTGATGCATGTGGTGGTTGGTTTAGTTGCAAGTGCATCGAGCAACATAGGGCTTACTTGATTGCGATGCTCTCAGATCTGCACGCAATCGCATTCTGCTGAACTCCAAGTGTTACTGGATGAGGTACTCATGGGCACTGGAATAGCACATCAAAAACTCATGCAGTTGGTGTTGCTTCATTGTGCCCGCAGTGCTCTCTGCGAAGCAGCTGAAAGCAATGCTGCGCAAGATGGATCTCCAATGCCCGTCAGGGCTCGAGAAGAGCGAGCTTGCAGAGTATGTGCTGGAGCATACCAGAAGAAGGATTCCAAAGGTGGGTGCAGGGCTGTGCATTGGCTATGCATCTGTCTGGCGTCGGTATGGCCCTACTAGATGGAAGTCTGCATGGAAGTATGAGATTCGGCAGACGGAAAAAGTGCATTGCTGCAGCTGCAAGCTTGCGGCATTGTATAGGAGGTGATTGTGAGGGTTCTGATCAAGGAAAGGGTGCAGGTAGGGATAACTTCTAGAGATGGCTGAAAAACAATCCAGTGGCACCAGGTACGTGTTTTGCTGCAGCTTATCATGTTGTTCCACCGTGTGCTGACCCCCCTCTCCTTTTGCGCGTAATGCCCAAGTTGGAATTGCCAGCAAAGCAGATGGGTAACCCTTCTGATAAGTTCAACATTCGCACGTCCTGTTGTTTCAAAGCAAAGCAAACGTAATGAAAGCAAACGTAGTGCCGCTCACCATGAACATGTGCATGGATGAGTGTGTGTGTCGCTCTTCATTTGCGCTTTGTACTTATCACACGTGCTTGCACACAAGCTCTACAAGCACGCTGCCCATATTTGAAGGAAATCCTTGGGCTAATCTTGAGGTAATCCTTAATCTTCAGGAGACAGAATAAGAGGGTGGAGAGAGACTTTAGGCACCACAATAGCATATTTCATGCACATACACATTGGTTGCTTACTATTTTTTTATGTCTTGTCTTGTCTTTGTCAATGAGTTCGTGGAGAACCACAATTATCCACGTACTTGTCACACCCCTCTTCACTTTCTTACAACCTCCAACTCCAAGCCCAGAATTTTCCAATTTTTGACCTGCTGATGTTGATGCATTTGCAGCTTTTTGAACCCCTTTAGTCAGCAAGTAGCAAAAGCATTGACAAGAATCTTCACAAAGGCTGAAAGGATGCCACAGTAGCAGCACCTGCTGTGGCTGCCGCTGCCTTGGTGCGCTATGCTCGGCCACCTATGGTGGTTCCTGCCTACATGCTCTGGCTGCCACAGATGTTTCTTGTTCTTGTCCTTTCCCCTCCAAGTAGGAGTGCAGAGGGTCTTTGCTGTTGTTCCTAAGAGCCATGTTGAAACGTCTTTGCTGAGCGAGAGCCCCATTTTGCTGTTTCCAGGAGCAAATGTGCACTAAAGCATCCACCAGTGAAGCTTCTAGGCCCAGCTCTTCCTCTGCAGCTGCTCAGCTTGGCTCGTCTTCTGCATCTTCAGCCGCTGCTTGTCCTGACCCTCCCTCAACAGTAGCTGACAAATCAGCTCATGCTAGCTGCAATTTAGTCCCAGTGGAAGGCAGCAAAGGAGGGCCTGCTGAGTTGCAAGCCCCCTCTGGTGCAGCAGAAAAACCGCCTGGGCCACGTCCTGCTGTCAAGGCGTGCTTGTGGTGCGGCGCTTCAGGAAAGCGTCTGAAGTGCTGCAGCGGATGTGAGTGCAATTCAAATGTTTTTTTTTAATTTGACTACACCGGCAAGCTTTCATCTCGACTCCATTTTGCTAGATCTTTTTTGGCAAAGCCCCATTTATGGGCGTAAGCCTCCAGGATTGCCTGCTTGCGGTAAAGTTCACACCTGGCTGCCCTGGCCCACCCTGGGTCACGCCCACCCTGAAACTTTGGCTGTCATCCAAAACAAATAGGCCAGGCAGTCTGCAGTGTCAGGGGTTTGTGTAAGGCAGTTGCTGGTGTGGCAGTAATGTTTGCAACAAGTTTTGCAGGCAGTTTGGGACCAGATTCAGCCAGCCTAGCTTCCGCCCTGAAAATGTGTATGCTTGTCAAGCAAAGTTTGTTATGTGGGCTGTTAAGTTCCGGTGGCCAGGGGTGCAGCAAGTAGTTTGATCCTAAAGTTTGAGAGCAAAGATTGCACAACGTTTTGATTTGACTTTCCCAGCCCGGCCACTTCAGGCCCCCGGAACAGCTCTAGTCATCACAAACTTTATCAGCGTACTTTTGTGGATGCCCTTGCTGGGTCCGAGGTCTGGGAGTGCACCCGAACTTCATCAGCACACTTTTGTGGATGCCCTTGCTGGGTCCGGGGCCCGGGAGGTGCACCAGCGTGTTTTGGTGACTTTGCAGTCCTCCTGCGGACCATTCCAGCTTGCTGATGAGCCAACGGCATTGCATAGTACCAATTGCATTGAGATGTATTGTCTAACAATGGTGTAATGTGCACTGTGAGTTGAAAGGTGAGAGCGCTGAAGTTTGCTGATGCGATATGGAGCAGGACCTGCACCCCCTGCCCTGGTGTGTGGATGAGGGAGCTTCTAGTTTATGGTATGCTGCTAATTTTATAAGGGGAGCAGTAAGCAATGAATGGCATGAGCAGCTTGCATGGCATGCACACAGCTACGCTTGCATGCATGCGTGAACAAGGCATGATCTGCTGCAGGAAGGTCCTATTGTTGCCCCAGGCACTGCATATTAATACCACCTCTGCGTCAGGAAGGACTGGCTTTGTTTACTTTTCAGTGTTGTTTGCGACGCTTCCCCCACTTGCCCATTCTTATTTTGCTGCCTTGTGCATCCATGTTGCAGGAGAGTAGCCCACACTTTAAAGCCATGCAACGTCATGCCAGGCATAGATTGAATGTCTCCTGATGAACTTCTTGTCTTGTATGCAGGTGGGACAGTCTGGCTGTGTGGGAAAGACTGTCAGCAGCAGTCGTGGCCAAGCCACCGTGCTGCATGTAAAGAGGCCCAGAAAAAGGCGCGTGTTAAGCAGCGCGGAGAAAGCAAGCAAGACTCCTAGGGTCCATATTGCTTTGCCTCAAGATGGATTCCTGGTGCAGAATCGTTCTTTACAAGCGCATGAGACTTGTCTGCAAAGTCTGCAAACAATTTGGTATCTTTCCCATGCTTGTCCTTGTTTGGAAGGCCTTGATGTTTCGCCCCTAGTGCTACAGCCGTAGGACTTTCTAAGTCGGTAGTACCTGATTTCTGGACTGGACGCAAATACCAATTTATTAAACTTTTCTGCTGCCCTTTATTGCCCTTTATACTGGCAAAGAAGAAAAGGTCAAGCAAAACAACGCTGTATAAATTGCGTAATTATGAGCCGTATTCTGAAAAGGATGCAATGTTCCAACAACTATAGTGGAAACCTCTTGTAAATTGAGTTTCAGTCTGGGAACTTACACCTCCAAGGAGTTTACGTGTTGAGGGTGAAGCCTGGACCTGTCAAGTTCCTTTCTGATGTCAAGAGCAGCAAGGACCACAGCCACGCAATTTTTGTAACAGCTGTTCCAACTAATTCTAGCTGACTTTTGACTGGATTGAAAAAGAAACCAAATTTGTGGTGGGTGTGTTCGGTCTTTGAATTAGTGTGGCTCCTTTTCCTTAAACGATGTGGGTTTTTTATGCTTATTTAGTTTGTTTGGTCTCCTTCCCTTAGTTCATTAGTCCATTAGTTCAGTCTCCTTCCCTCTCCTAGGCTAGCTGTAGCTAGTGTAGTTTTGAGGGACCTCTGGTGAGGCCCTTGCTAGCTTGCTAGTTAAGGGACCTTTCCTTAATGCACGTGGCCTGTGGCCTGCGTAGACTTTTCTTTTCTTTCCCCATATTTGGAGGGTTAGGAAAGCAACTATTTTGTTCCCTTTACTCCTCTTTGAAAGGATCAGAAGATAAAAAAGTACGTCATTCAAATAAAGGCCGCGTACATGAAGGTGAGGTACCCAAACTAACAAGCTAGCAAGGGTCTTACCAAGGGGTCCTCATACTATAGTAGTACCTTAACTAGACACACGTCAGACATAAGAGGTGCCGGCTGAAGAGCGGCTGATTTCAGCCACGGCTGAAGAGCGCTCCTCTGGTTGAGCTGGGCCTTACCAAAGGGTTACAAGGGGGTTGGCCTATAGCCCGAGAATCTGGCTAATCGGCTGCTGGTGAAACATTCTCCAAATATATTGCAGAAAAAAATGACTTGTCAACTAAGCTATCATGCACTCCAATCCTTGATTTAGAGAGATTTACATGGGGGGACCTTCAGCCAGACTGTTCGGCAGATCGGCCTGTGACTGGTCCTCGCCAGTCAATATAATGTCCATAAGCTCAGAAATAAACGAGAAAAGCTTGTTGTTGTGTTGCAAGAGGAAATCAGAAACATCCTGGACATTGGCTTGTTGTATAAAAAGGTTGCTCCATTGAAGAATCACCAGAGAAGCAGTTGAGCAGGTAAGCGTGCTTTCTTCTCAGATTTAAGAAAGGACTGGCAGCCACATTGTTGGGCTGATAGGCCTGGTGCTGGTACATTTCAGCACACGGAAGCGAAAAATTGTAAGCAGTAAACTGAAGAAAACCAGGGGTAAAGGAGGGGGGGACTGGAAAAGAGAAAAGCGTTTGTTCAAGGTTAAAAATCAAAGTGCAACAGAGAAGAGTCAATCTCAGCGTTAAACTAGGCTGGCTTGTTGTACCACAGTTTGCAGCAGCATGCATGCACACATGATTTCTACCAATGAGCCACGTTTAGTGTCCAGACTAGGCTGGCTTGATGTACCACAATTTGCAGCAGCGTGCATGCACACATGATTCTACCAATGAGCCACGTTCAGTGTCCAGACAGATCAGAACCATACCTGGCTTCAGGATCTAGTAAAAGCCATCCCTGAGGCCAAATGGATTATCAAGAACAATAGCAACCACCCCATTCAGAATGCAAGACACAAAGTGATGCTCGGGATAAGGAAATGTGAAAAACTCCCCCTAGACATGAAACAGATTTCCAAGGGCCCCAAAAGACCCGCTTCAGACAATACTGTTAATGCTCCTTGTCAGTCCCATCCCAACCTCCAGCTTAAAGTCGCAAACTGGAGGTCCTGGGCCTACACAGACGGCAGTTGCCAGGTCCAGAACGGCAAGACAGTTATAGGGGCAGGTGTGTACCATCCTATGAGTGACTCACAAAAACTAGTTGAGCCTAATGGCGCTGGTATTACCAATACCATAGGAAGAGCTGAGCTCGCTGCCATAGCTGCTGCGCTCACTCACGATTACACACACATTGCCACAGACAGCCTTGGCTCACTTCATCAACTCAGAAAGCAAATCCTGTATCCAGAAAAGCATAGACATCACGTGCAAGGAGATGTTTTGAAGAAGATTTCAAACCTTGCCCGAGCCCCTCAAGATCACATCTTTTTCTACAAGGTCAAGTCTCATGCTGGAATAGCTGGGAATGAATGCGCAGATCAGGTTGCTAAATACCAGGCCTCCCTCAAAGATGGCATTCTAACTGATACTGGTCTCCCTAGCGCCGGCCCAGGAGGAAACCCCTTCCACAATACAATCTGGCTGGCTCGGGAAGAGGCAGATCCTAGGCCTCCTCAATCCCACCCTTCTTCTCCTCGTCTGAGCTACCTCCTAGACCTTAAAAATGCTTTAAAATCCCATATGCATGCTAAACACAAGCTGGGCTATGCTGACAGGAAGACAGGCTACTATACTTACTACCAGAGCTTGCTACCTCACGTAAGCAAGAAAATTAGCAATTCCTTTTGGAGCATGCCAGGTCTCTCAACTCGAATGAAACGCACTGTCTTCCAATACCGCACAGGCACCCTCTACAATCAGAAACGTGCGGTCCGATATAAAAGATCCACTAGCCTGACATGCCCCCTACCTGATTGCCATCACATGGATAGCGCTCTCCACATCCTATCTGGCTGTCAATGTCCTGTCATGTGTAACATGGTAACTGAGCGTCACAATATTGCTTGCAGGATGATTTTGAAACTGTTCAGTGAAGGCTCTTATGGGGCCAATCTTGTGCAGTTGGATGCGGGCAACAAAAGCCGTTTGGCCCAGCAAGACCTGCAAGTCCCTGAGCAAGTCTCTAATCGAGCTGTACCTCCCAACCTCTTCAAACCCACGGTTTCTATGCAAACCAGACGCAACTCCAGCTGCCCTGATGCAATCTTGGTTACTCCTCACCTAACCAACCCAAACAGACCACCCACTCCACCCTCAAACCGGGTACTGCGCAGTATGGGGAGTAGCACAACTCTAGCCCGCCATATTCACTTAATAGAAATCAAGTACTGTGAAGATACGAGGCCTGGTGCCCAGCTAGAAGCCTCACAGCAACAACACAGTGAACTTTGCAAACAACTCCAAGGTGCAGAGATCACTATCCACCCAATTCTCCTAAGTGTGGGTGGGACTATCTACACTGCCCATACCCTTGATCAATTCAAAAAAATTAGGGATTGACTCACAGAGATCTGAAACACTTGCAAGAAAACTCCATGTCCATTCTGTACAATTTGTGCACAAACTTACCTCTACCAGACGTGCCATTGAAAATAACAACACTCATCATAATACTGGTGCCCTGGAGCAGCGTGCTGCCAGAAACCCACCTGATCCACATTACCTCCCCTCTCATCTTCTGGTGAGGGAGACTCACGGCTCTTTGAGCCAATGTGTCTCTCTTTCCTTAATTGATGTAGGGAGAGTTTTCTTTGCCTACGTAGTTTTTTCTTTTTTCTTTTTTTCTTTTTCTTTGTCCAGACAAGGCTGGCTTGATGTACCACAGTTTGCAGCAGCGTGCATGCACACATGCTTTCTACCAATGAGCCACGTTCAGAGTCCAAACTAAGCGTGAATGCACTCCAATCCTTGACAAAAATCATATACATCAGGCACACATTATACTTGCAGGTTTTTTTGGTAGGGGAGTTACTGGGGGCGAGGCTGTAACGGTAGAGCTGAAGTTGATCAACATCCAAGTGATGGTATAAGCAGAAGACTCCACATCTGAGTATATCCGAATGAAGCACTGCATGACCAAGTCCCCAAGCAGACAAGTAGATGCTCATAGACGCTCATCTTTATATTAGTTTTGAGTTATAGTAGTTTGCACAACAGTTTAGCCTCCCACCTTGCGCTAGGAGCGAGGGGGGAACACCAGACAGACTTGACATCGCTTAGATGCTTATTTCCTTTGCATTGCCATGTTGTGACACAACTTGATAGTGAGGGGGAAGACCAAGTAGGCTTGCCATCATCTAGACGTTTGCTTTCTTTGCAATATCATACTCTCATGTGTGAAATGCTTCCCTCGTTGTTCAATTGTAATTCCAAACACTAACCAAGTGACTTGGTTGATTGGATCTCTCTTTGGGTGCACAGCCCGGGTTAACTAAAGAAGGAAGGTGAGCACATGTCCCTATGGCGTAGATAGCTAGTGTAGTGTTAGCACCACCTGCCCTTATGGCAGACGCTAGTGTAGGTATCACCTGTCCTTGTGGCAGAGATGCAAGTGTAGGAATCACCTGTCCTTGTGGCAGAGAGAGATTAGCATAGGCATCACCTGTCGAAAGACAGAGTACACCGGCGCGATGCCGAGATAATTGTCACCTCCCAGGAACACGTCCATTGCGGTCTAGACATATCTTTAGAGCACCTGTCTAGTGACAGAGGCTACCCCGCCCTCAGCGTTGGAGAAATGTAGTCGAAAATTACCTGACGGACAGGGGAAACTAGCAATAGGCTGAGGAAGCTTTCCCCTGCCTGTGCAGTGTAACCAGCCATTAAGGGCTGAGATGATTTTGGGAGTACCTGCCATGTAGCAGAGAGTAAGAATAGCTGGAAAACCTGTAGCCACTTACAGAGACAACCTGCTCCTAGCAGAGGCTCTGCCTTAAGCAGAGGAAACCTGAACGTTATAGACAAGTAGCGAGCAAGGAAGATCCTAGGCATGCTGGAATGAGCATTCATGCTCCAAGCAAAGCAAACCTAAATTGGGCCCAAGATTTATACACACGCTTCCACGAATTGCGCCATGCAAACCAACCTCCTCCAGACCATTCGTTGCAGAAGCAGTGCAGAGCAGGAGGAGGAGAGTCCATGCCCGCAAGGGCATAGCTGACAACCTGCCACACCCTCACTAGTTGTTCCCCGGCGGCTTCTAGCTTGGATTAGGCTAGGCCTGTGAGCCTCTTTGGTGAGGCACTATATAGTGCCTATAGATATATCTAGCGTACTAATCAGGGACTCCCTAGGTTCGGAACCTTTCCTACATGCACGCAGCAGGGCCTGGCTTGCACAGTCTTTTCTTTCCTTTCCTTTCCTTTCCTTTCCTTTCCTTTCCTTTTCTTTTCTCTTGTTCAAGCGCGGCTTCTAAGAGCCAAGCCTATGGGCTTAGCTTGGGTCTGATCCTTAAGATAATTGGGCCCCCAATTGAAGCAGGAAGCTTTCATCTTAAGCCTGGAATTCAGGGCGCACAGACAGACAGCCCACCAGAAATGCGCATTGATACTTGGGCAGGGGGGAATAAGAAGCCACACATGCACAGGGAGGACGGAAACGCTTTCAGGCAAGCTGCTCACTACAATGTCTACGGCAGCTTGGGCGCAAGGGCACGTCCAGAATGCTCAGGCTGCTCCCGCTGCTGGAGGGCCTGCATGGCGGAGCTTGCTGCATCTGCAGGTTGCCACCCATGCCTAGTGAATGAAAGAAAAAAACTACATAGGCAGAGAAAACTCTCTCTACATGTTTTTAGGAATAGGAGACACATTGGCTCAGAGGAGCCATGAGCCCCTTCCACCACAGAGCTCCAAGTATCAAAGTGCTAATGGGGATCTGGAGGGTTACTGGAAGCACCCGGCTCCAGGACCTGCCTGTGAGAAGTGTGATTTTTTTCAACAGCACGTCTAGTGGCAACAAACTTGTTAGCATACTTGACAAATTGGGCATGAAGTTTGTGAGCAAGTTAAATGGCGCATTGGTGAAAGAAAGAAAAGAAAAACTGCGTAGGCAGAGAAACTCTCTCTACATCAATTAAGGAAAAGGATACACATTAGCTCAGGAGAGCCGTGAATCCCCTCCACCATAAGTTTCAAGATGGAAGGCTAATGTTGTCACGCGAGATTGGTGTCGTTGCTGGATTGCTGTCAGGACCTTCAGTTTGGCGGTTGGTAGTTGGACCAGTTTTTCTATGATGGCTGACGACATTGTGGATCTGGAGGTTTACTAGAAGCACTAGGATCTAGAACCTGGTGAACGTTGGTGGTCTAGTCCAAATTGTTTAAATTGGTAAAGGGTATGCCCAATTTAACATGTCACACCTTCGCCCGGAGAATGGTGTCTTAAGTGACAGCTTCCTACTTATATTCTTGCATAGACCTGCATGCTGCCGCTGTGCCGTCTCCAAGTGTTGTCCAGGCCTCGTGCCTTTACAGTAATTGATTTCAATCAAGTGCACGTGCCTCCGGTTTGCATTCTCATGTCTCATGCGGTTAGCTACGCTGGTCCACTGTGGATTATCATGCCTGCTGCATAATACATGCCATGGTGTGAGGAGGAGGAGGAGGAGGAGGAGGAGGAGGAGGAGGAGGAAGAAGAAGGAGTGAATTCGGAATGACAGGGGTAGTCAGTGTAGCATCATGCATGACCAAGAAGGTGTGACCATAACATTTTTCTGGACGATTCAGGCACTTTCTACTATTCTCAAGCTCTGAGGATGTTATTCATTTCTTGCAAACTAATGAGACCTTTCCTTATATTTCCGAACTCATGGATATTTTTGGTACAGTTGGAACAGTTGAGCAGGCCGAGCAGCCAAACTACCTGGCTGAAGGTCAAACTCAATTGTAATTTGTAACTTGTAGCATCAGGACAACTTGATTTGAGTCTAGATCTCGTAGGAAAATTACGTGAAAAGAGGTACGGGGGTATAATCCTGTTCGCCGCATGCGTAGGGATTTGGAGGCCGTGCTGCGCCAACCTATCATCTTTTCCTATGTCTGTGTTAGCCAAGCCTGCTCCCCGAGGGTTTTTACCCAGAGCTTTGACAGTCATTCTTCCAGCAATATTTTGGTGTTTAGTTTTCATGCTGGAGATGATATGGTTTTGCCAGCCTGAAAGCATGTGGAGTGCACTGTCTAATTGATGACAGCCTGGAAGAGGGCATAGTGGGTCAGTAGACCTTTTGAAGCGAATCGCATGTTTTTGGTTATAGAGGGTGCCAGTGCAAAGGAAAGATCTACGCTTGCCGTTCGGCCGCGTGCATTAAGGAAAGAGCCTCGAGCTCCCAATGGCTCCCACCTGGCATCTTTATCTCCAGCTTTATCTTTCTCCAGCTTTATCTTTATCTCCCAGAGGGCATCTTTATCTCCAGCTTTATCTTTCTCCAGCTTTATCTTTATCTCCCAGAGGGCATCTTTATCTCCACCCCGGCGACAAGGATTCAATCTGGGGACGTCCTCCTTGCTGTCGCTCTCCTCGCGCTTGACCAGGGCTCCGTAACATGATGAGCCAGTGCAATATTGTAAAATGTTGCGCTTCATGGATGTGGATATAGAGGACATGTTCCTAAAGGCATTGCTGATTTTCTTATCTGCATGTGGTTACAACTCTCAAGGTGATATTATACCTAGGTAGTGGTTAGTCTCTCCTTGGTAGTTACTCTCTGGACAGGATTTCAAGTTGAGCTGCCATGCCCTGCAGAGATTAACCACTATCGTTAACACCAGACATGCTCTTTGCTTACTGGGGGCTTCAGGGGGGGGGGGTGTCACTGGGCGCGCGGAGTTGGATACCAGGAGAAGGAGAGTCCGGGCGTCTCGGGGTACTGCTGACAACCTGCCCGATCCTCATGAGTTCTGTCTCTTCCCCCTCCTAGGCTAGCTGTTGCTAGTGTAGTTTTGAGGGACCCTTGGTGAGGCCCTTGCTAGTCTCCTAGATAAGTGACCTTTCCTTAATGCACGCGGCGTTTGGCTTGCGTAGGCTTTTCTTTTTTTCTTTTCTGGATAGGATGGCAGCTCAATTTGGACACTAGAGGCTTAGCTTTTTGCCTGGTTAGGCCCAAGTTAAAATGAGGTTCAATGTATTCATCACCTTGTTGTCCCTGTTTGGGCGCCATTTTTGTAACACCCCAGCACTTCCTGAAGAGCATCGCATGTCCTTGTTTGTAGCTGTATGTGGCCAACGTGGCCATAACAGCCACATGGGGTGGCAGTGGAACACAGTACTGTGCTCAGCATGCAAGGTACTATTCAAGACCAGATGTGTGTCGTTTCTGTCAGTTGAACTTGCTGTTTGATTGTGAAATATTTCTGCTGCCAGGGTTGTGCCACAAAGAAGAGAGTGCTACAAGGCTAGCACAATAAAGAAAGCGGCTTCTCATTCAGTCTTTGAGATGTGCTACGAGGACTGCGGAACCTCTGTCAAGTGGTTGCAATTCACGAGTGGTATTCTCGGACCCTTTGCCAATTGATCATTTTAAGTGCGACAAGCAAGGTTGCCCATTATCTCCCTTGCTGTTTTCCCTTTACATTAATGATGTGGATTGCTTGGCAGAAAACGTGCAAGGTGCAGTGACTGGTGCAAGTGACCTTCAAGTAACTCATATGTTGTATGCGGATGACCTTTCTCACTGCCAACCATCCCAATGAGCTACAGCGTATGTTGGATAGGCTACATGAGTATGCTCAGAGAAAAGGCTTAATTATAAATGTGTCGAAGTCTGAGATTGTGCTTTTTAACTCAAAGGGAAACAATCTTCCCGTTTTTACGTTAGGTGGAGTACAGCTTGTGCGATCTGAGTCCTTTAAATATCTGGGCATGTTTTTTACAAAACAAGTCAATCCTTTTGCCTCTGCTGAGCACATGTGTGCACCTTTCATGGCTGGATGTCGACGCATTAGGCAACTTGCATGTGAATATAAGCTGGGTGATAGGCCTCATACCATGCTATGGTTGACAAAGGCATATGCTCTTCCTGCTTGCATGTATGCTAGCCAAATTTGGGGTACTAGATTTATGAGACCAGGAGCTGAGATGGATTGTCCATTGCAGGCCGTACATTTGTGCTTGCTAAAGCGTATTCTTGGAGTTAAGAAGACTACACCAAGTTGGTCGATACTGCGTGAATGTGGGTTTGAGCCACTGCAATTCTATTGGTTTCGAGCAGCTATCAGATTCTATAATGCCTCCCTTGTCTGCAACAGCCAAACATTACGCAGGGTGCTTGGAGCGGATATTGACATGAGCAGTATTTCTAAGAAGTGTTGGGCATCAGAATTTATGACTGCCTTTCAGGGATTAGACAGGCGCAACTGTTTTATTCAAAATGTTTACTCCCGTCAGCCTATTGGGATTAAAGACTTTGTAGTTGATCTGCGGAACAGACATAGGAGTATGTGGCTATCTGAGGATCAGGTTGAACATGGTGGTCAGTTGAGCAAGTTGATCAAGTACCACAACTGGGTGGCACTTCCCTTCAGGCATAATTCTGCTTATGGCAGACCTCTCCATATTCCTAGGTATTTGTATCTGGATTTGGGTAGACATATGCAAAGAAACATTGCTTGCTTCCGTTTGCACGCTCACAAGCTTCGAGTTGAAACTTCTCTTTGGCATGGACACACACCTCATTGTGATTTATGTTCTTCAGAACAATTACAAGATGAAAGGCATCTATTTTTCTTTGCTCTTGCATTTTTTTGTGCTGTTTTAGAAGGAAGTATGCATATCTTTTCTATGACTTCTCTGCACACAGAATAGTGATAAATGAAGAAGGATCTTTCTATTTCTCCCATGCTGGCTCTGAGGACGTATTTCGTTTTTTCCAGTATCAAGACAATGGCAATTATCGTTTTATCTCTGAATTGATGGATTTCTTTCAACGCACTGAGCAGCCAAACTATCTGGCTGAAGGTTATGTTCCCTTGTAAACCTTAAGTGCGACATTCACAGGGCTGGGGGAAAAGGGTCAAGCATTCAGCAAAGAAGGCTTAAAGAGCCTCTCTGGGCCTCTCTGACCCTCTTTTGACAGGTGCTCAACCTTCTTGTCCCAACCCTATTCATTCAGCCTCTGTTTTTCAATACCAGCCTTCTGAAGAGCCAACTTTTTTTTTGACAGAAACAGAAGCAAGTACGTACACGCACGCGCACACAGACAAGCATACATACATACACGCAACAGACACATAAACAAGAATGGTGCAGGGAATAATAATTTGTACAAGGAAGAATAATTATTAATTAAAACATGATAAGGGCACCTTGAACCCGAACCATGCAGCATGTTCTAGCGTAGCTCAGCAAACCTGCGTCTGTGCAAGCACAACACACCACAACAAAATGAATATGTAACCGCCAAATGTTTAGCCATACCAGCTACTACATGATTGCACAGCCCCTGCGTGCTCCTTAGGAGCAGTTGTCAATCCTCCTGTATACTCCTTGGGGAGCAATTGCCAACCCCATGACTGTCATTGTGCCTTCAAGGCAAGTTGCTAGAAAAAAACCTTCCTCGAGTGCGCGCATCCGGACCTCTGGTGTGTGCAGCCAGCCCTTTTCTTGCCTGGGCTTCACTGTCAGTGGCGCCTCCTGCCTCTTTGCACCAGCATTGCATCTGAGCATACGAAGATGACAAGTTTCACGTCATACGAGGCTTCAAGTTCAGGCTCATGCCACGCGTACCAGCGTGAGCACAAATGGTCACAACAGACTCAGTCGAGGCCTGTTCCATAAGTTGTGGAGTCAAGTTTCATACCATGAGTGCGCCCACCTGCACAGGGACCTTGAAAGTCGAGCCTTGATGTAAACTGGAAAGGGTTGCCACACACAACAAGCACCTGCCTGGTCTTCCTTCTTTCAGTGTGCTCACCAGCCCCCCCTTAGTTAACACGTGCCTTACATACACCAGTTGCACACTGCACGCGTTAAGCATGCACTCTGCATGCACCAATTGCACTCTGCACGCACGCCGCATGCTTTGAGGGCACGAGCGCAATGCAATTGGCAGAGGATCCTTCTGCGCTTCACAGGCTCAACCTGTCGCTCTTCCGTTTGCTGCTGTCCAGGACCCCAAAGAGCTCCGTCAAGTTGACCCAGTTGTAGCTGCTCTGTGCGCGCAAAGACCCCACGGCCTCTGCTGCGGCTAGTAAGGAAGAAGCAGCAGGCTTGACCCTAGCCTCTGCCTCTTTTTTTGCCTCCTCTACTTTGCACCTGCAGCAGTAGGAGTAATGCACCCATGTAGGGTCAAAGCAAAGTGTCGCTGAGAGAGTTGGCTTGCCACCATAATATTGTTTTGTTTGATTTGCCATATTTCTATTGAAGATGTTTATGCTCCCTGAGGTGCTGTTCCAGAGTCTAACACCGGAATCAGTTTAATCGGATCTTTGGGTCGGCTTGTATGATGCCAGCATAAACAACATGGTGGTTTCTCAAGGCACAGTGCAAAGCATGCCTGGCAAAAAATGCTCAGAACCATGATAGCTTTGAAACATTATGACAACCAGCAACATTCGCCATGCATGGTGACGATGGTGCAAAACCAGCACTCATGATGACACGGTGGAAGACCAACCACTCATGGTGACACAGTGGAAGACCAACCACTCATGATGACACGGTGCAAAACCAGCACTCATGATGACACGGTGGAAGACCAACCACTCATGGTGACACGGTGGAAGGCCAACCACTCATGATGACACGGTGGAAGACCCACCACTCATGGTAACAAGGTGAGCAAAATAAGCAGGGAAGTGAGAAGTTGATGGCCTGCTGGGTCAAGCACCAAGGTTTCAAAAACATGGAAATGCGGAAACTCAGGCGTTGGTGGCTCTGGTAGGAAGGTCCTGCAGGGGCCCACCGCTTAATGCGCTTTCCTAAAGAGATTCATCCATCAGATAGCTTCTAAGGTCAATGCTCCGTCTGTCAGCAGGACTAATCAGGGGCACGTCAGAATATGTCAGAGGACCTTGCCAGAGGAGCTTGTCGGAGAGCATGCCAAAGAAGCATACCAGGGGAGTGCGAGAGATGGCTTGGCCGTCAGACAATGGACTTTGCTACCATTGATCTGACTGTGTTCCATAGTTTGGACAAAACAAGAGATGTGCTCCATTCACCTTGGATTGTCAGCACGCATCCGTGCTACAGCACGCTTAATTGCGGACTCGGGATGGAGCAGGCGGTAGAAGTGGGACAGCTGCAAGCAAAATAAGTATGCATGAGGTCCAGGATTTTCATTGCAATAGGCGTACAGCATGTAAGAGAGCAGATATGCAAACGATTACAGCAAGAGGGGAGCAGATCTGGATGCGCTTACAATAAGCGCAGCATGTAGGGGAGCAGATCTGGATGCGCTTTAACAACAGGAAGTGGGACAGACAGCTCCAAGCAAGACCAGCCCAGCATCCTGCTTTCAATGGATGCATTCTTGACAGTAGACCCTAGATGCAGCCGAGGGCATGCTATGGTTTGAAAGGAGAGAGTGCAACAGCAGGTAGACGCCAAAAATCCAGTCTTAGACACAGTAATGGGGACAGCTAAGAGCGACATTGATGGATGTGCGCGTATGGCAAGCGCATGCACAGCAACACGCGCTGCATGAATGCGGACTCTGGATGCAGCTCAGCATTGGAAGCGGGGACAGACAGGTGCAGGAGACCAGCGCGTGCATAGCAGCAACCATGCGCAGGAGACCGGCGCATGGGTAGCAGCAAATGCTGCTTGGCTGCAACCTCTGGATACAACTCAGCAGTCGAAGCAGGGACAGACACATGCTGGAGACCAGCGCATGCGTAGGAGCACATATGCACATGCGCAAGGGAACAGCGCATGCACAGCAGCACACGCCGCTTGGCTGCAGACTCTGGATACAGCGCAGCAGTGGAAGCGGTACAGACGACCGCAAGCAAAACCACAGCACACAGCAGCAAATAGGTACGCACGCAGTCATGTGTGCAGCAAACCTGATCCCGGCCCTCTGCAATAGCGCGGCAGGTTTCTTTGATAGACAGGTGCCTGCCAGCACAGCAGCCTAGCTTAACTTTGGCTTCAATTCCTCTGCCATTTTCATTCTGTGGAGCAATGTAATGAGATCTGCTTCACCCCTGGTTGTGGATAGACGTGCAAGTGAGGTGAGATTTTAGAAACGTTTGTGAGGTGGATCTGGAAGCAGACAGCTGGCAGCCAGTTGCAGGAGTGCCTCTCTGCAGCCCCTGCCATTCTTCCCTGGGACTTTCAAGGCTGGCTGCCAGGTCCAGCAAAGACCATTTAGTCATGCCAGATCTAACCTGTGCCTTCTCCGTTGGCTCCAGCCGGCGATAAAACGCTTTGTGATCTGAGGTCTACTGTGGGAGCACACGTACACACTTCACATTGTGAGACCCTATTGTTTCATGGAGTAAATTGCATACCTCCCTGTACTGCTACGGTTAGCCTGGGTTTGTGGTATGAGACTTATTCTGCGTGAGCGTATCTGTAAACCTGCTGCCAGCCATCGCATAATAGCATGCACAGCCAGGCAGCATCCCACACACCTGCTTTGTGCAGAGCTGCCTGTGGGAAGCGCATGCAATCTCCTTTGTTCGCATTAAAACAACAGATGTCCGCATTAAAACAACAGATTGGAAGAGCTTGCTATCTTCTCACAGATCAGCTGCAGCATATGTGCACACCGGGTATGGCCAAACAAGCCACGTCCACATTCCGTGCCACACAGAATAAGACATATGTATTAATCCTACCTGCAGGAAGAGCTTGCGCTCGGACATCCTTCTGGACAACAGCACTCCTGCATGGCGAGAGACGTCTGGGTGGGGGAAGCGCCCGACCTCCCCGCTGGGCTTCAGCACCACGTCGCGCAGCGTGGAAGCACCTACCAGCAAGCATGTGTGTGCGCGTGTGTTTGCATCTGTGCCATGATCATTTCCTTTCATGCACATTTCCAGGATCTTGCCATGCACTCATCGCTGTTGGCAGCCCTTGCCAGCTCACCATCTGCCCCTCATCATCTGCCAGCCTCTATTTGCCATGCACTTGTGACGGCCGGATTTGCCAGCTCACCATCTGCTGCGCACCATCTGCCACCTGCCACACAACATCTGCCATCTCCCTTCCAACACTTTCCCCATCTGCCACACATCATCCACGCCCTGCCATCTGCCACGCACCGCTGCAGGCAGTCTTTCCCAATTTTTTTCCCCACCTGCCATCTGAGTCAGATGATCTGACAAACATGACCTACTACCTGCCCGCAGGCATACATCATCCACTCCCTGCCATCTGCCACTCACCATTGTTGGCAGCTCTCGCCAGCTCATCATCTGCCTCCAGCTCCCCATCGTAGTAGGTGGCAATAGCCTCACGCGCGCGCAACAACACCTGGAAAGGAAGGGCAGAACACAGGAAGAGCTGTAGTCAGGGGCTTTCAAAGCAGGGTGAATGGGTCCAGACACCATTGGAGGCAGGGGTGACAGAACGAAGGTTTTTGTTGCGCATGGTTGATGCAGGCGACTTTGTTGGTGGAAGCATTCAGTCAACCTCGGAAGCAGGGGTGACAGAATGGAGGTTGTCTGTGCGCATGGAAGATGCAGGCGACTTCCTGGCTTGAAGCATTCAGTCAACCCTGGAGGCAAGGGCGACAGAATGGAGGTTGTCATGCTTTCATGCACGTGGTCAAAGCAGGCATGCCTCCTTTCTAAAGCCACTTCTCCTTTCTAAAGCCACTTCTCCTTTTGCTGCAGGCACCAAGGCAACTGAAGTGCAGCAGCTGGGCCTTTTGGCAGGCATACCCAGAACGCCCCAACAAACGCGTGACAGCGTGGATCTGTGCTACCTGTGCTATCAGTGCAGTGAATCGATAGTACACATTAAACACGCAGGTCACTGTGAGCCTCTGGCATCCTCGTCCCTCTGAATGCAGCAGCAGAGCCTATGGCAGGTCAAGATGAGTCTTTAGCATCAGCACCAGCGTGAAGTTAGCGACAGAGCCGCTGGCGGGTTGAGGTGAAGCATCAGCATCAACACCGATTCATATCATTATTTGCAGGCATTGGAAACGTTTACGTGGCATTCTGGGCGCTTGATGGCTGGGGTGGCGCTTGTACTGGCTTACTTCAGCTAACCTGCATGCTGGTTTGCTCACAATCCTCTATCCATTGCTGGTGGATACAGAAAGTTCATCTGCACGCCAGTTTTTTTTTAATCACACCCCACACCCATTGCAAGTTGTTGCAAGTTGAGGTGTGCTCAAGTGAGGCCAGATGGTCCACAGGGGTATACCATTCCTGACACTGATATTCCAGCGTTTTTACATGGATTCACTGCACCGATAGCACCAATCCACACTGTGTAACATGGCATCTTGGGTACCTGGTTGACGAGCGCCTCCCGGCGGATGGTGGCAGCCTCATCTCCGACAGCATCCGGAGGCGCAAACAACTGCAGCCAGAAAGAGCGCACACATGCAGCTGTTTCCACTAAACGCAGCCTAAAATGTGTACGCTAGCAGCTGAATATAAACGCAGGAGCGTGCGGAATAAGTGGCCCATGGCTTGGGGGAGGGCTGACCTGGCCATCCTACTCCTCCAAACAACCACTGCGACCCAAAACCAATATTTTGAGGGCATACTACTGACTGACTCTCAAGCCAAAACACCATGCTTTTGACAGCCTATTTCAACTGAAGCGGATGGTGGGACTGACCTGCTCCACAGAAATGCTGCCCATTGCAAGCTCCATGGCCCCTCGGAACTCAAAGCGTGACCCGTTGGGCGACAAGAGCGTGAGAGGGGCACAATCCTGGGAGTGTGTATGTGTGTGTGTGTGTGTGTGTGTGTGTGTGTGTGTGTGTGCGCGTGTGTGTGTATTTGTGCACTCTGTAGTGTACAGGCCAAAGTAGGATTGCAAAACAACTGGCACAGTGAGATCCTGCCCCTGTGAACTCTGGGCTCCTTAAAGTCCCTTGTGGTTGGGTCCTTCCTTGATGCACGCTGGTTGGTGACCAGCGTAAACTTTCAATTTTACTTTTTCCCCTGGTGTTGCTCCCTCATCCTAGGTACGATCTGTGGAAGCAATGCCTCACCAAGGAAAGCCAACAGGCGTATCCAATAATCCCAGGCCCTAGGTTCAAACCTGCGATCCTGGTTAAGATCTGTGGAAACATCGCCTCACCAAAGGATCTTCCTGGACAGCAAGTACAGCTCAACAGTCCACGCCAGATGCGTGTCACTCCACCATAAACAAAAAGTAGTCATTGATGATAAAGATACATGGAAAGGGATTGCGCAAAAGACATGCCCACCTTGTAGTGCTCGTCATCGTCCATGATGCTGCCACCATTAAAACCATCATCTCCGAAGCCACTTCCAGACTCACCTGCGCCCAACGAATGCAATTGTGCAACATACAGAAAGGTTCAAGGGAGGAAGGTGGGAATGCGTGCTAAAGATGTTTTATTTGTTCACAGGCAACAGGAAAGCTGTACGCATGTGTGTGTGTGTGTGAGCGTGCGTGCGTACGTGCGCGCTCGTATGTATACCTTAACTTATGAGCATGAACTCAAGACCATTCTTATTTTCATTTGTCCAGGACTGGCCTTGCCAGCATATGCTTGAGCAGCCATGCCAAGCAAATGCAATTGCCAGGCATGGTCGCCAGCGAGGTCATCATGAGTATAGCCAAGTTTGTGCATTTGTGTTGTTCGTGAAAGCCAAGAAATCCATGCAGCCCTGAGGTGCGTAGAAGTCTGCTGGCCATATCCCCCCCCCCCCCTCCCCACACACACTTAGCCCTAATGGTGGTCAATGCTCATCAGCGGGCTTGACACACTCACCCACCCACCTACACACCCCAGCACACCCACACCCACACCCACACCCATACAGTCCTGACAGTGCTCCCAGCTCACCAGCGGCTGAGGCAGCAGCAGCGCCTTTGAAGCGCGCAGAATCCAGGCCCAAGCAATCCGCAATGCGCATGGGGTCAGTGCCCTCAATGGGTGCACATAAACGAGAAACCACAGGATGGACCTGCGCGCCCGTGTGTGTGTGTGTGTGTGTGTGTTGCAAGTGTGTGTATGTGTTGTGTGTATATGTGTGCGGCGGGCGTGCGCGTGTGCGTGTGTGCATGTTTACATGTGCGTGCACGTTTACACAACTTGCATACATCTGCAGTGGTGCTGACCACACGGTCTCTCACATGATCTGCGTGGTTTCTCTCATGATGACCACATGGCCTCTCTCATGGTCTCTCTCATGACCTGCACAGGCGATGACTATGTGACCTCTCACACATGCTCCCCTTCACCTCCATACCCCCACCTGGTTGGCGAGGTAGTACTCCACATCCACCATCAGCTGCCCCCCACTTGCGCGCACTTCATCAGGGTGGTACGCGCGCTCAGCTAGCTGACCGCTGCTGCCTCCTGACTTGACCACAGGTGTGGGTGCTGCTGGCGTAGGGGAGGGGGCACTGGCGTGGGGGGTGGCAGCAGCGTTGGGGGAGGCGCCAGAGAGGGGGCCTGCCTTCTCTCCTGGGGAGCCTACACAGTAGACGACAACAAGGAAATGCTGGGCATGGGCATTGACATTGGGGGTGGCACAAGGGTGTGTTAGGGGAGGGTGGGCGCCGGAACCACTGCCTGCGCAAGGCATGAATAAAAGAAGTGACAAGCAGTAGGACCTAAGCGCTGTTGCGCAAGGCATGAGAAAAGGAAAAGAAAAGCAAAAGTGGGATTTAAGTGCTGCAGGTGTGTGGGGGAGGGGCGCACCGGGACCACTGCTTGCGCGAGGCATGCATAAAAGAAATGACAAGCAGAGTAGGATCTGAGCACTGCTTGTGCAAGGCATGAATACACATGAATGAATACATGAAAGAAATGACAAGCAAAAGTTTGATCCAAGCTTGGTGGTGGTCAGGCTTAGGCACATGGGGGTGTGTACTGTGTTTTGACTCATAATCGAAGTATATGAATTGGAGCATACACTCACACAAACAGACAGACAGACAGACAGACACACTCACACCCACACACCTGCACGATCCATGTACATTGCAGCATGCTAGGGCAAGTGAGCTCAATTGCACAACCTTGTTGCAGGTGCTACAAAGCCTGCCTCTCGAGGGGGGCTGCGCGGTGTGATTGTAACGCTGCACACATGTATCAAATGCTCACCAAAAAGGGTAAGCACGTTGTCACGCACAGGCATCAAAGGCACAATACATAGCAAGTACCTACCATTTGCTGGTGCTTCGTTGTTCTCTTGGGAGGGGGTTGGGTTGTGTATGCAGATGATGTACGGCACCGTTTCACCCTGCGCACCGCGTTGGTCCCATCCACACAGTCAGCACACTCTTCAAGCTCAACTGCATGGCTACTGTCTTGTACACCATGCTTTGCACATGGTGCATGGAGGCGCTGTGGCTTTGAGAGCCAATGGTGCTTCCAAAAAAGCGCTTGCACAACACAAGGGCTGCTGACAGCACACCGGCACCACCTCCACGCCGTGCAGTGTGGGTGTCTGGCACTTGTTTGACCCCATGCAGATGCGCGCAGGCATATGCCATTGTGACGC
Source organism: Dunaliella primolecta (assembly GCA_914767535.2). NCBI lineage: Eukaryota > Viridiplantae > Chlorophyta > Chlorophyceae > Chlamydomonadales > Dunaliellaceae > Dunaliella > Dunaliella primolecta. Next base: position 7,221,396 of record OU611762.1, read on the forward strand.
CGCATGATGCTCTGAGATTTCTTTGAGGACAACATGGGCAAGGTGCTAAAGCTCCGTTGCTGCTTTACACTGAGCAGGGCAAACTACTGTTTTCACCTCCAAGTGCAGATAATCACACAGGCATACACTCTACACTCATATCCAAATGACTGTGCCAGGGCTCACCGGCTGGATGCCATCGCGCTTCCCTGCTGCTCTTCTCCTGAGCGCCACCTGCGTGTGCGTGGGTGGGTTATAGGATTGTTTGGACCTGGATAACGGAAGGATGGATCCTTCTCGCTTCCCTACTGCTCTCTCCTGAGTGCCACCTGCAACTGTGCATCACACATGCATGCCAGGACCAGAACCAAGAGATGTTGCATAAGACAAAAAGGACGCCACCTCAGCTCAGGTCCAGGCAACCCTTCACTCCTCAATGCTACCCGTGCATGCCTACCAACCCAGCCACCTTTCCAGACGAGTCTTGCACATTCAGTGGCAGGTGCTGCATATGAAACCAATAGCATGAGCATCAGCACCTGCCCCCACCCGGCACATAGGGTACACAGGGTGTGTTGCAGCATACCAGCAGCAGCAGCAGCAGCCCACACACAGCAAGCACATGGGGCTATACATTTGCTGCAGCATACATGTATAATAATCATCATCATCGTCACCATCAGCCCTCCCACCTGCACATGGGGCTGCGCAGCGTACAAGCATCAGCAGCAGCCCACACACTTGCACACGGGGCTACACATTTGCTGCAGCCCTCTCACCTGCACATGGGGCTGCGCTCGCGCATCTGGGTACTCCTCTGGCCGCTTTGTGAGCTGCTTGGTGATGACAAACTTGTCCAAGGACACAAGGCCCTCACTCAGCCGCTGCCTCACATTCCTGTACGTGTGCGTGTGTTGTACTCAACGTCATCCTTATCTTAAGGCTTCTCCCCCTCTATCTGGGGTTTGTTATCTGAGATCCAGGCAATAAGGAGTATAGGCTGAGAATGCCACGTATCTCCACCTAATAACCTAGCTTTCCGATCCCACACAGACCCCTACATCTTTGCTCTGGCACAGCCCTGTCGTTGTACTTACCCTAGGTTGTCATGGATCTCCTCTACCACCTCCTCACGAGGTCTGCCGCTGAGGATGGCTCTGAGGGCCATGTTGCCAATGTCTTTAGAAAGGGGGCACCAATCGCGGCGCACAATGTCCAGGCCCTTCTGCTCGGGCACCTGTGTGTGTGTGTGTGTGTGTGTGTGTGTGTGTGTGTGTGTGTGTGTGTGTGTGTGTGTGTGTGTGTGTGTGCGCGTGCATGTTTGTGTGACGCACAAGGGGCCCTTTGTGTTGTGGCAGTCATTGGTCCCACAGTGTGTGGATCATCATCAAATAAAGGTTTTTGATTCGTGGCTTTGTGATCAGGGGGGAACCACCAATTCTGGATCGCTCTTGCTGCTGGATACCAAAGCCCTGCCCCTTGAAATTGGGTAGAGAAAGACAGCTTGGGGTTCCGTTTGCCCACGGCTTTTTGTGTTCTGGATTTCTTAGGGACCCAGGGAAAAACTCCGTAAGCAGCGGAGCTGCTCCCAAAATCTTCTTTAGGAAAGGTCGTGGAAGGGTGAGCGCTCGATGAGCACCACAAAAAATCCAAAAAATCCATTGCTTTGTTTTAGGAGCTGCCACCAAGCCTCAGTGGTACACAGGAAACAGGCAGGTGAGCCTGCGTTGAGCAACAGACAGCGTGCATTCAGGGAACACCCCACAGGGTGCTAGCACTAGCAGTGAAACCTACCAACAGGGAACAGGAAATAGGATTCTGAAGCATGAGGCCTCCAGTCAAGATGGCAGACTGCTAGCCTCGCTTGAGGAACATGATCTGGCCAAGCACCACGATGGGAAAATGCTTCAGTGTACTCCAATGCACTCTGATGCACACCTCGAGAGGGAATCATGCTCCAGCCAACACCTCACCTCCTGCATCCTCCCATCGGGTCCCCTTTCGAGCTTGATGCTGGCGTACTTCTTCTTCTTCAGCAGCAGCATGCACTTGAAGAGCCCGTCCAGCTCAATCTCCAGCAGCCGGTACCTGCGCCAGCCATCCAGCACACACCATCAAATGCAATCAATCCAGTATGAAAACACCAATCAACCAGCACCACACATGCTCTAGAACCCTACATGCATCAGGCGGCACAACACACGTGCTCCAGGACCCTACGTGTGTGAGCCAGCACCGTTTGTGATCCAGGACCCTATGTGTGCCAGCCAGCACAACACATGTGCTCTAGGACCCTGCGTTGCCATCCAGCACCATCCGTGCTACAGCACTGCTCCTCTTTCCTCACAGCAACAGACAAGCAGCATGACCAGCCCTTCAAATCCAGCTTCATTTTTAGCAGCAGGTGTTTGGGCTGACACTGGCACGCATGGCTGCAGGGCAAAGCAGGTTTGGAAGTGCGACGGTGGAATGTCTAAATTAGGAACACACAAAAATCTGGTAAACAGTGGACTTGAGGTGGTTGATGGGAATGTAATAGTCAATATTAAATCTATTTACATCCATGTGAGCGTAGGTGCACACGACCTTTGTCTATAACAGTATCAGCTGTGTTCCAACCCTTCAGGGGTGCAGGGCCTGCACCGATCTCTTGCTGATCACCCTGTTAAGTGCGTCCCGTCAGCTCATGCGCGGCCTGACTGTCATCGCTGCCAGTGCTTATTAAACTAATTGTATATGCATATCATACCACTTGTACATGTCTTGCGTATCACACCTCTTGTTGATCTCCCGTTTGATGCGGCCAGCCAGCTCATGCGCGGCCTTCATATCATCACTGCCAGTGTATATCATGATGGAGTCTGTGTCTCCGTAGATCACCTGGCGCGTGTCATGCAAACACCTTAATGATGGAGTCCGTGCATCTAGGAAAGGGTAGACACTTCATGCATCTTGTGCGTGGCATGCAAGGACGTCATGATAGAGTCCGTGCATCTAAGACAAGACAGGCAGCCCGTACATTTAGTGAGGGCCACGCAAGGACATCATGATGGAGTCCGTGCAGTTAAGACAAGACAGGCAGCCCGTACATTCAGTGAGGGCCACGCAAGGATATCATGATGGAGTTTGTGCACCTGTTGATCATATTTGCATTGGGTGAGTGTTGCGTGTGTAGGTGCAAGCCGCCTCTTTTTAGATCACCCAATGTGGGACAAAAGGGGTGGCAAACCACAAATGCGTCCGTCATCGAGCGAGGCCGATTGCGCTTCTGACACCAGCAGCAGCACACCAGGAACCCCTGATCAGTTGTTGGTGTTAATGAATGAATGCCCTGAAAGAGGGCAGAACAAGAAGCTCTTGTTCACCAAGGCGCGCACGCACTTACACACACACATAAATAAGTAGAAATATACTCATGTACACATTCACACATACACACGCCCTGATGGTGCCTTGCACGGTGTCCCCGGAAGACTGGGTGGTGTTCAAAGCACAACCACACATGCATATAATGCTGCATGCACAAGAGTAACATCTGGCCACAATTGATTGCAGGTTGTTGCAAAACATATGCACAGATGTCCACAGATGAGCTCATCTCCATCCCAACGATGCATTTCACAGCGCCCACAGTGGACCCAAGGACATGGCTAACACACAGACATAGGTTTTCATGACACAGTTGGCGCAGGCCAACACACCTCTGCCCCGATGGCGCCTTGCACAATGTCCACAGTGGACTGCAGAATGCTGCGACCTTGGGCGGTGATGAGCTCAGCCAGCGGCCGCGCATAGAAACGGCTGTGTGTGAAGCCCAGGCAGCCATACCTGTGCGTGCGTGCATGTGTGCGTGTGTGTGTTGTGCGGTGGAGGGGCACGCAACATGGTACAGCAGCTCAATCTGCAGCAAGCCAGCAGATGCGCAGCAGCTACAACGAAAACTTCATTGTGTGCAATCGCATGCCCTCGGACTAGGACAACCACATATCCATGACGTGCGCTTCAAGCTGAGTCGCTTTGAGCTCAAGGACATTCACTGGCTTTTCCCCTGATGACCAGCAGCATGCTAGGACTGGCAGAAGGTTTAGACTTCCTTCTTCATGATAAGCGAGCGGCTTGCACCACCACCACCACCACCACCACAACCACCACATACATTGAGTTGGCAGTGAGCTTGAGTGCCTGCTGCCTGATGTTGAGCTGCTGCTTGGCTTGGGCGTTGGAGGCATTGGCCATGGCTTGCTTGGCCTGCAAGCATGTGCCAAAGTGGAGATCTGAGCAGTGAGTTGCTTGTAAATAAATAGATACAAAAGACACTCACCATGGCCTGCTTGGCCTGCAGGCAATTGTCAAAGTGGGGATCTGAGCAGTGTCTGAGCAGGGAGTTGCTTGTTAATAAATAGATTCAAAAGACACTCACCATGGCCTGCTTGGCCTGCAGGCAATTGTCAAAGTGGGGATCTGAGCAGTGAGTTGCAAGTGAGTTGCAAGTGGACTGCTTGCAGAAAGAAAGATACAAGAGACATTCGCCATGCCCTGGTTCGCTTGCAAGCAGATGTCAATGTGGGGATCTGAGCAGTGAGTTGCATGTACATTATTAAAAAGGGACTGCCCATGGTATGCTTGGTTTGCAAGCAGCAGTCAAAGTGGGGATCTGAGCAGTGACTTGCTTGTGATGAAGTTGCTAGAGCACACGCAAACACAAGCACACATGCACACCCACACCCACACCCACACATCCACACACACCACACACACACACACACACACACACACACACACACACACACACACACACACACACCTGCTGCCTGCGCTGCACCAGGCCAGCAAGGATGTGTGCCTGGAGTGCCTGGTTTTTACCCACACTTACGCCCACACCCACACCTCACACAGCTCTACCTGGCGCTTGCGCTGTACAAAGCTGACAAGGATGTGTGCCTGGGGCGCCTGGTTTTCACCCTCAATTACGCCCACACTCACATCCTCACACAGCCCTACCTGCCCCAGCGCTACACAAAGCTGACAAGGATGTGCGCTTGGGCTGCCTGTTTCTTACCCATATTTGCGCCTACACCCACACACTCACACAGCCCTACCCGCCGCCTGCGCTGCAAAAAGCTGGCAAGGACGTGAGTCAGGGGTGCTTGAGACACCCACACCAACACATTCACACCAAACCCACACCCGTACACCACCCCTGCGTCCCCCACACCAACACCCACACCCATGCCCACACCCTCATCGACACGCAGCCCTACCTGCCGCCTACGCTGCACGAGGCTGGCAAGGATGTGAGCTAGTGGTGCTTGGGGGGTGCCCGGCCCTGGAGACTCCGGCAGGGGGGGCAGGGAGCCATCAGCAGGGCGCTGCACTGTGGTGAAGCAGATGTTGTATTCCTGCAAAGCACGCACATGACGCACAGCTTTGAAAGCATGGGATCCAAATGCTTGGGCCACCAGCAGGGCGATACCTAGTCCCCATACCTGTGTAACAATAATCTAAGCAGAGTTCTCGCTTTGGTGAGGCCCTAGCTAGCCTGGTGAGTCAGGGGCATGTTCTTTCACGCGCACAGCCTGGCTTGGCGTGTGTAGTCTATTCTTTGCCATCCCTTCCCTGCTCCTTCTGTTCTCGTCTTTCCTCTCCTCTACTCTCCCCTTCTCTCCTTTTCTCACCTGGATGATGGAAGGGTATAGGGAGTTGAAGTCCAGCAGGATGACGATCTTGTCGTAAAGCCCCTTTTTGGGCTCGAGCACCAGACCGCCTGCATACTGGGGGCCCTTCTCCTTTGCAGCCGCAGCCCCAGCCTTCTTGCCCCCTTTACTGGGCTTGCCTGCAGGTGCAACAAACAGCCAGCCATGCGTTTTTCTTGCAAGTTTCTTGGATGACCTACATGCTGTACACACCAAGCCATGGGTTGTTTCGATGATGATCAACTTGCCTAGCTTTTGCAAAGCAATGGCATTGCACAACGGCGGGTGGTTACAGGCACAACAAGCAGAACTAATAAAGATTGAAGCCCTCTTGCACCAAGGGAGCTCCCTGCGCTGGGCTTGCTAGTGTGCACATGTACGCACAGCCGTAGCTGTAAGTTTAATTTGTTGGTCTGCACATACACGCTCTGCTAGCTTGAGTTCCAACGCTACCTTGACAAAAGTTGCTGCCTGTGATGGACTTTTCTACCACAGCACACGAGTCTCTTCAAGGGTCAGTGATCAGTGCCAAAGCTGCTCAAGTACTTGTATGAAGCTTATCTCTCTCTCTCTCTCTCTCTCTCTCTCTCTCTCTCTCTCTCTCTCTGTGTATTCCTTACTTGCGCCTTCCTCAGCCTCCTCATCGCAGTCCATCATGTCAGGCTCCTCCATTGCTGCGGCAGCGGCTGCCGCCTCCTTTTTGCTGGACTGCTTCTCCTTGTCCTGTGCAGCAGCACGCACAGTTGAGCACAACAACAAGCATCCATTTGCACCCTGGACTTTAAAATACAATATGTTGGGACAGCAGGAGAGGCGTATTGAAGCGGTCTCATTAGCTCAATGCACATATCTATGTGCAGGGGAGACATCACTGTGGTGGCAAGGAATCACCATGCACGTCCCTATATGCCCTGTAAGCTTTACACCACTCATCACCGTGCATGCCTACAGCAATCAAACGCTGCGCACGTCCCTGTCCATCCTCCAGTCTTGCAGGAATAATGCCAGCGCTAGAAGGGAAAGCACTTGTCACCATGCACGTCCAGCTCTGCAACAATAATGGCTGCTTCAGGAAGGAAAGCACTCATCACCACGCACGTCTCTGCCTGTCCTCCAGCTTTGAAGCAAGCATGCCAGCTCCAGACAGGACAGTAAAACATAGCACCCTTGGGCTGATGTGGGCCCCCCCATCCTGCACTTTTTACCACAGGAGTATCTGCCTCTGTTGGAAAGTGCATCTTTGCAAACCTGCACTGACACCTGCACTGACACCTGCAAACCTGACGCCTGCAACTCTTGCCCCCCCCCCCTCCTCAACACGCACATACACACATACACACACCGCACCTTGTAGGACAGCTTGTCAGGCAGGATGAACTTGCGCGCATGAAACTCATGCAGCAGCAGCATCTCAATGCGCTGCGCGCGCGCACCCTGCAGGGTTTTGCTCCACAGCGAGCCACTGCAAGGACCAGAGACAGGAGGCAAATTCGTAAAAAGATGCCAGCAAGCAACAGATCCACGTTTACACATGGGTACATAAATAGGCAAGCAAGCAAGCACAGAAGGAGGTGGAACGAAGGAAACAAGCACTTGACACCAGTTTGAAAGAGCACGCGTGAACATATACACACATACACGCACGCGCACACACGCACACATACACACACAGTCACCTGAGGTTGGAGAGCGCCTTGGACAGCGGCAGCACAGCCAGATGGTGCATGAGCCCCAGGGCCAGCCATGCATCACTCTCTGCATGCCTAATCAGGCGATCCAAGCCCTGCAGTGTGTGAGGCACAGCCAAAGTCCATACAGACATCATATTGAGAAGAAGTCATTAGGAGAACTGCAAAGCCCAGGGCCAAGCGTCACTCTTTGCATGCTTAATCAGATGATGCAAGCCCTGCAGCATGTGAGGCGCCTCCAAAGTCCGTACAGACATAAAACAAAGAAAGGTTACCTTGAGCAATGAAATTTCCCCTGTGGTCATGTGCACCTTGTGCGTGCTGCACTTTCAATTCCTGATCACAAAATGGATGTGGTCATTGAGCGCTACCTACATCTATAGCTTTATATGCTACCCATATGTACATCCTTCCCGCCCACCTATGCAGACTCATAGCACAGTGTTGGAATCTGAAAGATTTATGGTTCAAAGTTTAGGGTGTAGCTCTGTGGCTCTTAGTGCAGTCCATTTGTGCACCCTTTCTGCCCACCTCTGCAGACTCGTAGCACAGAGGGATCTGGTGGGGTGGCATCTCCATCTGCGCCTGGCCCAGCAGGTTTTGCGCCAGCGTGCGCAGCGTGTAATCAACCTCCTTGACCAGCTCACGGGCTGCATACACACCGAGCACAAACAAGATGCCAACTGGCTGCCAAACAAAACATAGTACATCAGCAACCAAGCAAGTGTTCTGCTGCCTACATGTTTATATCCTTGTTCCTGCAAGCAAGCACGATTGGGATCCCAATTGGCTGTGCCATGTGGGAATGGTTGAATCGGCTGTTTTGTGAGAATGATCAAGTTGGCAAACCTCAAAATGTGTTTGGTATCACACGGAAGCCGGATGCATCAACGTGACTCAAAATCAGCAACCCTGCCTCTGTGCTCAGGGTGCCTGGCCCAGCAGGACACTCCACATCCCCATGCCTACCACATCCCAATGCAACCAAGCGAGCACACCTAACAAGTAGGTGTCGCACAGCAGCCGCCCCGCCACTGTGCTCAGGGTGCCTGGCCCAGCAGGACACTCCACATCCCCATGCCTACCACATTTCAATGCAACCAAGCGAGCACATCTGACAAGTAGGTGTCGCACAGCAGCCGCCCCGCCACAGTGCTCAGGGTGCCTGACCCAGCAGGATACTCCACATCCCCAGCCCAATGCATACCACATCTTATTGGAACCAAGCAAACACACCTGACAAGTAGGTGTCGCACAGCAGCCGCCCCGCCACTGTGCTCAGGGTGCCTGGTCCAGCGCCACCGCCATACGCATGGCCCCCGCCGGTGAGCTTAGGGTAGGTATTCCGCTTCAGACGTCCAATGCGGCTCCACAGGGGCACCTGGTTGTGTGGGGAACGTGAAGTGAAAATGGAAGCAGGAAGCTTCTGAGCTTAGGGTAGGTGTTGCGCTTCAGACGACCGATGCGGCTCCACAGGGGCACCTGGTAGTGTGGGAAACGTGAAGGGAAGCGCGAAGTGAAAATCAAAGCAGCAGCCTGAGCTGTGCTCAGATGGCACAGCGGCTCCACAGAGGCTCCTAGGAATATGTAGAAGGCAAAGTAAAGCACGGTGGAGTTATCTAATGGGAGGGAAGCAGATGGCACCCGAGGGTGTGGGGGACGCAAAGGGAAGCGCAAGGTGAAAGTCAAAGCAGGAATCAGAGGGAGGCAATTGGTGACGGCTGTTTGTACAGGGCACCTGGAAGTAAACGCAGGTGAGGTTGTAGGTGGCGGGGTACGTGTGGTGAGGCTGAAGGCAGGGGCAAGGCTGTGAGGAGGGTGGCAGCTGCAAGAAAAGGTGGAGCTGTAGATGACGGGGCACCTGGTTTAAGGCTGTAAGCAAGGGTGAGCTGTAGGTGATGATGAGCCAGGAAAGGAAAGGAGATATAACATAGAATTCAGACTCCCTGAGTCCTGCTGAGCAGTTCATCAGGGGCACTCGGGGGCACGCAGAACAGAGGTGAAGACTTAGGAAGCCAGAGTCCTGACCTACGAAGTTGGAAGAAGGAGGTAGGCTAAAGTCACAGCCATAACCATAGCTGTGCTGACAGGGAGCCCAAGGGGTGAGTAGAGCAAGACAAAGAACCTGAAAAATGGGAAGGTGAGATGGAAGCAGATAGCTTCTTTGCTGCTGTTGCATTGTTACCATGTTCATATAGGTTGGTAAGAACATGCAGCACAAGAGCCTTTGAATGCATAAATGTATCGGTAGGAAAAAGGGGGTTGCTAGCCAGTGCTCTGCAAAACACATCTGTATGTTGATTCTAAGACCCATTGTGCTTGCAGGCTGAAAAGCAATGTTGTGGTCTGAGCCAGAAAATATGCTTTCCTTTAGTTCTAAGTTGCACCATTGCTTTGCTCACACATGGATTGAAAGAAGAAGAAGAAGAAGAAGAAGAAGAAGAAGAAAAAGTGCCAGCACAAAAAGCAGTCCTAACAGCAGTCCAGAGTTACCTCCGACCTCCACTTTGCTACATTTTCTGTGTGCCCAGGCTCAGGAGTACAAAGCATACAACAATTTTTATGCTGACTTGTATCATGAGTGAAAAACAAGGGGGGCAATGACAGGAATGGCAGATTGCTGCAACTCAACTGGTTCCATACTTTCATTTAGGAGAGCACTGGTCAGCTCACTCACCTTGTGGAACTGCATGCGGTTGAGCAGGACCCCCAGATCAAAGCCGCTGATGTTGTGACCCACCTGGGAACAACAAGTGGTGTGAGTGTGTGTATGTGTGTTTGTGAAGCAGCAGTAAAGGCTAGGAAAGAAAGGCATCAGCGTGTGCGTGTGTGGGGAAGGCAGCAGGCATGTGGAAAAGCAAAGAGGATAGCAACATGGCACATGCAGCTTTTTGCGCCTAGGAAGTATTTTACTTAGCCCTTTTACGCGCTTGGTCCAAAGGACGTGTAAGCATCACAAACAGATTTTTCAGATAAGGACACACGCACACACACACACACAACACACACGCCTGCACGGCTGCACGCACCAGCACATCTGCGTCCAGGTGCTGCAGCTTGGCCAGCAGCGACGTCAACAGCGAGCGCTCGGTGGCCTGCGCCATCCACATCGCACCATTGTGGGCCTTGCCACGCGCGGATGCGTTGTTGGCCGCCACGGCTTGCTCGAAGCCAGGGGGCCATGCATGGCCGTCCAGCTTGCGCACAACCGAGAAGTTGCGCAGCACCTGTGCGAGGCACGATGCGAGGCAATGAAGGGCGTCTGGGCAGGGCATCAGTTTGTGCAGTTAGCAATGGGGAAGAGCAGCCACGGTCTGTTTTAAACCAGGGGGTCACGTGGCCGTCCAGCTTGCGCACCAACGAGAAGTTGCATAGCAAAAAATGCTGCATTTCAAGGAGCAGAAGGAGCACAGCCATGGGCGAAGCAGTGAGTCGCATTGCAGGACCTACACTTTTTGTACCTTTGGTGTAAAAGCAATCTATGATCCAAGTGTAATCCGACACTTGTCATTCTGAAGAGAGGGCTGGACAACTAGAAGCACTTCCCAAACACCTCTTATCATGTGTCACCTGTTGCTTGATCCACTTCTCACAAGGCAATGGGGCCTCAATGTCCAGGCAACCGCTCAGGTACACCACAATTGAGTCACCTGCTGCTTTTCCACTGTTACATGTCTTTCCTGACATGCACGTGTTTACCTGATGCTTGTTCCACTTCTCAGAGGGCATGGGGGCCTCAATGTCCACGCAGTTGCTCAGGTACACCACGGAGGCAGCCACAATCTGCGCAAAAGCACACACACGTAAAAACAGGACAACATTTTGCGCCCAGGGGGCCATACAACACACAGCCCGTTTGCAAGTGTGTGTCACTGCATGGTGTGCTCCTCAGGAAAGGCAGAAAGCTTTAGGTGTTAAGCACACGCATGCATGTGCGTGCGTGCGCAACTTTGCGTATGCACAGACACACGCGTGCGCGCACACATACACACGCACCTCATGCTGCTGCGTCTTGGGGTTGACCACGGTCTTGAGGTTGAGGGACGCAGTGGTGAGCATGGGGCTAGATCGGCTCTTGAGGGACTGATGGTTGGGGTCACACAGCACACTCTTGGGGGAGTCCACGCCCACCTCCACTTTGCACCAGCTGATCTGTGGTTTTGGGCATGGACCACAAGAGTGTGAGTTTGGCACAAACCAAGGAGTCTGTAGGCTTTTGCATAGACCGAGGGACTTTGCACCACCTGATCTGTGGTTTTGGGCATGGACCACGAGAGTGTGAGTTTGGCACAAACAAAGGAGTCTGTAGATTTTGCATAGACCAAGGGACGTAGCACCACCTGATTTGTGGGTTTGGCACAGATTTGGCATAGGCTTAGGGAGTGCAACATCCAGCCAATCTATGGCTTTTGCAGGACCAAGAACGTGCAGAAACCACCTGATCTATGGCTTTTGCAGGGACCAAGCAAGTGCTGATCTGTGGCGCACAGAGAGCCCCATTCAATGCAGGGTCAGCTGATCTGTGGTTGTGGCAGAGCCCAAGCGAGTGCAAAAGTGAGGGCAAGCAAGGGGGGAGAGAAGCCTGCGAGCAAAGCTGGACAACATCACACAATCAACGTTGGGGGAGGCTATGACAATGTGGTATGTGTGACATGAGCAAGAGGCAAGAGGGAATGCGTGCTGGAGATTCAAGGCACTCCATCACATCACAGGCCAGACCTTTTTCCTCGTGGAGTCCACCATCCCAGCCACACCTGGTTCTGGTACTCCACGCGCTTGGCACCCTTCAGCAGCATCCAGCCCGGCCCCTTGATCCCACGCTTCAAGATCAGCGGCTCAAGGCTGCCCCCCTGCTGGCCCGCACCCATGACGGCCACAAAGCTGCGGCCGGACAAACCCACCGGCAGAGTGCTCTCCGTGGCTGGGTAGCGCACCTGTGTGTGTACGTGTGCATGTGCATGTGTGTGCGTGTTTGTTTGTTTGTGTGTGGCGTATGTGGTGTGTGTGTGTGTGTGTGTGTGTGTGTGTGTGTGTGTGTGTGTGTGTGTGTGTGTGTGTGTGTGTGTGTGTGTGTGTGTGTGTGTGTGTGTGCGCGCGCGCGCGCGCGCGTGCGCGTGTGTGTGTGCATGTGCGTGTGTGTGTGAGAGTGTGTGTGTGTGTGAGAGTGTGCGCATACGTGCGTGACACACCTTGACCACCCACTGCTCCCCATGAGGGATCTCTGGCTGCTCAAATGCATACGACCTCTTGACCGGCACCTGCAGGAACACGCAAACAACCGCATTTGCAAAAGCATAAGTGTTAGCATTAGCATTTGGGGGGAGTTGGTGCAGTGGTGCATCAGCAGCAATGATGAATGAAAAGGAAAGCTAAACCGGCAGCACCAGTGCATGTTATAACAAGGAAAGAGCAGCCAACAAAAAGAGCTGCAAGGGCGTGACTCTAAAGGAACAGCAGGGTTGCCTTCAAAAAGCTCTGGTCCGTACCAGGAAGATTTGCATTGACACAACTCCAGGGGAACAGCAGGGTTGCCTTCAGAAGGCTCCGAACCCTACCAGAGAGGTTTGCAGTGACATAACTCCCAAGGAAGGGCAGGGTTTCCTTCAAAGGGCTCTAAACCATACCAAAGTTGTTGCAATGACACAGCTCTCAGGCACAGCAGGGTTTCCTTCAAAGGGCTCTAAACCATACCAAAGTTGTTGCAATGACACAGCTCTCAGGCACAGCAGGGTTTCCTTCAAAGGGCTCTAAACCATACCAAAGTTGTTGCAATGACACAGCTCTCAGGCACAGCAGGGTCGCCTTCAAAAAGCCTCTGAGTCACACCAATCATGCCTTCCATACGATGCAAGGCACACCCTCTGGGGCCATCATGGGCATCGTTGCACCGCGCGTCCTCTGTGCACTCTTCATGCACAGATCCAACACCAGTAGCACCAGGAACAGAGCGCTCATGCCCATGTGCTGATGTGCCCATGTGGATCCATGTGTTCCCTCATGCCCATGTGCCCCACGGTGTTCCCTCCCAGAAAGTGCGGAGTTGCCTGAATGAAGCTGCAAACGCTAGTTCTGAATGCGCTCCTGGACCGCCTCCGCACTTGGTGACAGGACATGGCGCATTGTCGTGGCAGGCTGATGTTGCAGCATCGGAACAGCCATCGTGCCACACATTACCTCGACCAAGATCCGTGCACCAAAGCAGTACAAAGCAAGCGGTGATGAAATGCTTCCATGGCGATTGAGTTTTGCAGGCTTTGAAGGAGTGTCAAGGCTGTCACCTGCGCCCCATCTGACCTCAACCTCAACAAGACCTGTGAGACACGCGCATGCTGACACGACCTTGCAACCGAGTGTCAAGGCTGTCACCTGCACCCCCCATCTGGCCTCCATCTCAACAAGATCTTTGACCTCAACCTCAACAAGAACCTCAAGCGCAATGAGATCCGCGAAACAGGTGCACGCTGACAAGGCGGTGCGACAGACATCCAGTACTCACCATCCTGTAGCTGCGCACATTGTGCCTGTGCAGTACCTCCCGTAGCTCTGCCTTCATGCCACTGCACCGCTCCTGTGTGAGATGAGCACGCAACATCAGCAACGTTAAACACACAGAACCCTTCGAGAAGGAAAATACACCTTCCCCATGCTCAGTGCTGCTCAGCATCTTTTGGAAAGGAGGCAATATCTAGGGTAAGGAAAAGAGGTGGAGAGGAGGTTTAAAAAAAAAGCACCGGAGGTTGTTTCAAGTGGAAGGAGAAAGTGAAGAGGAACTCTGAAAGAAAAACACTGCAGGGTGTTTGGCTACTAGGCCAGGCACAGTAGAGGCAGCAGAAGGTGCTTTGCTGCATCATCCCTGTGTAAGTTTAGCATCAACACTACTTCACACAGATGGCCTTGTCTAAGCTTCTTAGCAAGTCCACCTCCTAAACACACACACATGCACACATACACACACGCGCACACACACACGCACGCGCACACACACATACACACACACCTGCAGCGCTTTGAGCAGCTCCAGCTTGCACGTGGGATCGGCCTTGGCCTTGGCCTCAAGGGCAGCCAGCGTGCCATCCGCGTCGGCAAACACCTGCGTGCATGTGTATGTACATGTGTGTGTATGTGCAGGGCTTTGTACTGTGCCCTTGAGGGAGTTCACCACAAGCAGACCGCAGAAACGTTGCGCAGGCTGGCACATCCTCATGCAACACTTACTCCTAGCTACCAGTTCCTGCAACGCACTGCCTGTCAACCCACACTCAACTCAGGGGAGACTCAGACTGGCACATCCTCATGCAACACTTACTCCTAGCTACCAGTTCCTGCAACGCACTGCCTGTCAACCCACACTCAACTCAGGGGAGACTCAGACTGGCACATCCTCATGCAACACTTACTCCTAGCTACCAGTTCCTGCAACGCACTGCCTGTCAACCCACACTCAACTCAGGGGAGACTCAGACTGGCACATCCTCATGCAACACTTACTCCTAGCTACCAGTTCCTGCAACGCACTGCCTGTCAACCCACACTCAACTCAGGGGAGACTCAGACTGGCACATCCTCATGCAACACTTACTCCTAGCTACCAGTTCCTGCAACGCACTGCCTGTCAACCCACACTCAACTCAGGGGAGACTCAGACTGGCACATCCTCATGCAACACTTACTCCTAGCTACCAGTTCCTGCAACGCACTGCCTGTCAACCCACACTCAACTCAGGGGAGACTCAGACTGGCACATCCTCATGCAACACTTACTCCTAGCTACCAGTTCCTGCAACGCACTGCCTGTCAACCCACACTCAACTCAGGGGAGACTCAGACTGGCACATCCTCATGCAACACTTACTCCTAGCTACCAGTTCCTGCAACGCACTGCCTGTCAACCCACACTCAACTCAGGGGAGACTCAGACTGGCACATCCTCATGCAACACTTACTCCTAGCTACCAGTTCCTGCAACGCACTGCCTGTCAACCCACACTCAACTCAGGGGAGACTCAGACTGGCACATCCTCATGCAACACTTACTCCTAGCTACCAGTTCCTGCAACGCACTGCCTGTCAAC
The DNA here is from genome assembly GCA_914767535.2 of Dunaliella primolecta. Taxonomy (NCBI): domain Eukaryota; kingdom Viridiplantae; phylum Chlorophyta; class Chlorophyceae; order Chlamydomonadales; family Dunaliellaceae; genus Dunaliella; species Dunaliella primolecta. Next base: position 7,236,828 of record OU611762.1, read on the forward strand.
CCACACTCAACTCAGGGGAGACTCAGACTGGCACATCCTCATGCGACACTTACTCCTAGCTACCAGTTCCTGCAACGCACTGCCTGTCAACCCACACTCCACTCAGGGGAGACTCAGACTGGCACATCCTCATGCGACACTTACTCCAAGCTACCAGTTCCTGCAACACACTGCCTGTCAACCCGCACTCAACCCAGGGGAGACTCAGACTGGCACATCTTCATGCGACACTTACTCCAAGCTACCAGTTCCTGCAACACACTGCCTGTCAACCCGCACTCATCCCAGGGGAGACTCAGACTGGCACATCCTCATGCGACACTTACTCCAAGCTACCAGTTCCTGCAACACACTGCCTGTCAACCCGCACTCAACCCAGGGGAGGGCCTCACAAGCAGGCTGCGGTAGCAGTTGTGTATTATGACACGGCTACAGCAAAGCATGATTTTCGCGCCGTATGCCATCTCGTACTCTCCTCAGGGGACCGCACCACAAGCAGGCTGCGGTATCACTTGCGCACCATGGCACAGCTGTGTTAAAACATGTTTTCACGCTGCCTGCCATCTCGCTGTTTTTGAGCCTTGCCTTTCATCTCACACTGACCTCAGGGGAGGGCACCACAAGCAGGCTGCGGTAGCAGTTGCGCACGATTGCGCAGCTTGACACAAAGGTGGTCCTGCCACCTTGGTCAGGGATGGGGACCTTGCCAAACAGGTACACTTCTCCTGTGTGGTGGAGAGTGAGCACAGAAGACCAGCGAAAGGTCAGCTCGTGTCAGAACAAAGGTGGTCCTGCCACCCTGGTCAGGGTTGGGGGCCTTGCCAGTTAGGCGCACCTCTCTTGTGTGGCGGGGGGAGAGCAGGAATGGAACAGATCAGCAATAGATCAGCTTGTGTAGATACAAAGGTGGTCCTGCCACCCTGGCCAGGGAAGGGACTTTGCCAAGCAGGCATACTCCTCCAGTTGGAGAGGGGATGGGTGCGGCGAAACAAAAGCTGTGCCATAGATAAGCTTGTTGAGTGGAGATATGCTGCAAATGAGGCTGGATTGAAAGGCCAAGGGGTGGGTCAAGGCTTACATTAATGAACACTCTGAAGCAGACATTTCACTGGAAAACTCACAGACACAGACAGGCACATATATACATACACACACCTGGTCGTGTCTCCTTCCTTTCCAATGAGGTGAAGGAGGATATACGCATTTGAGAAAGGATTTGGGTCTTCCTCAATCAATGACACGTGACTCACAGGCACTCGCATGTGCACATACAAATTAAACGGCACGCAGTCACTGAAATGCAGACCACAGAGATTGTGTGTATTCCAGAAGGTTGCCCTAGCTAGCAAGCCGGCCAGGGTCTCACAAAGGAGCCCTCCAGCCGAGCTAAATCTCGCCCAAAACAGAGCCAGCAAGACAGAGCTAGAATTTTTGACTACGAGTAACATAATAGTATTCTCTTAATCTCAACTTTTACTTGATCAAAAGTGGTCTAGAGGGTCAGCAGTCGCACACATGGACACTCAGGTTCCCTTCCCCTTGCCCACTGGAGCACAGGCACACAAACAGGCACCCAGCAAAACATGCGCGCACCTGGCCGCGTCTCCGTGCTCTCAGACGCATTGATGAAAAGAATGGGCATGTGGCCCTCCTTGTCCACAGTCAACCCAATCCATGGAACCAAGCGATGCACGCACCTGGCCGTGTCTTAGTGCTCTCAAACGCATTGATGAAGAGAATGGGCATGTGGCCCTCCTTGTCCACAGTCAACCCAATCCATGGAACCAAGCGATGCACGCACCTGGCCGCGTCTCCATGCTCTCGTACGCATCGATGAAGAAAAAGGGCATGTGGCCCTCCTTGTCCACAGTCAACCCATCCAAACCCGAGGGAGTCTCAGCAGCTCCCCCATCGCCTGCTGTTGCAGGGAACAGGTCTGCCGTCTCCTCCTCTTGAGGGCTGTCCTGCTGACCACCATCTCCACACCCGTACATGTCGGCCCAGCCCTGCATGCGCGCATGTGTGTGTGTGCTGGTGCGGCAGTGCAGACGATGTACATAAAATCAGATGCCCCTGTGTGATAAAGGGTTTATTCTGTAACCGTGCTCATATTAGCAATGTATGTTGGGCTGAGCAAGCGTATGCATGATATTGCAGTTGGTAGGCAGTCAGACATACAAATGCTTCCCCAATGGAGGACACACAAACACATGCGCGCACGCGCATACACACACACGACACTGTGCACTTGCGCATGAAGTATCAAAGCATTTTGGGGCGATATGCGCCTCATTCCCGTAGTCAACAGTCACCGCCAAAGACTCTGCGCGATCAGTGTCCCAACAGCAGCAGGCGCTGAGCACAAGCACAATGTGTTTACAATCACAAGCGCAGTAGCAGAACACGTGTAGCCAGTGTCGCCAGCCTTGCGACCTGCAGGCGTCCTTGGAGCTCTTTATAATCAAAGCAGTTTTCACAGGCTAATCATTTCCTTGATAACAACACAAGCACACCTGCGCGGGCCGCGCAGCTTCCTCTGGCTCCATGGCCACATGGGCAGCCTTGTGGCCAGCAGCTGCTGGTGCTGCGCCATTGGCTGCAGCATGGCACGGGCATGCAGGTGTGGGTCAGACATTGAGCACAGTAATGTTCAAGCACTGCTGCTGCTGCTGCTGCTGCTGATGATGATGATCATGATGATGATGATGCGTTATTGGCTGCAGCATATGGTGCGGGCCTGCAGGTGTGGGTCGGACACTAAGCACGTGATGGTCAGGCATTGAGCACGTTAATGGTGTGTGGTGGGGAGAACTCACGGCTCTTTAAGCCGATGTGTCTTTTTTGTAATAAATGTAGGGAAGTTTCCTCTGCCTATGTAGTTCTTCTTTTCTTTCTTGGTGACACATCAAGCACAGTGATAGTGAGGCATCAAGCACAATGATGTTCAGACATTGAGCATGCAAAAAAGGCCTTGATGTGGCGACGCGCAGGTGGTGGTCAAGTATTGTGTGGGCGTGTGCATATGTGTGTGTGTGTGTGTGAGAGAAAGAAAGAGTGAGAGAGAGAGAGAAAGAGAGAGAGAGAGAGAGAGAGAGAAAGAAAGAAAGAAAGAAAGAAAGAAAGAAAGAAAGAAAGAAAGAAAGAAAGAAAGAAAGAAAGAAAGAAAGAAAGAAAGAAAGAAAGAGGGGGGGTGGGGGGGAGCTGCTGGCTGAAATGCAATGACTGCTAGGCTGGGTCAGACAAATAGCAAGCAGACATTCCTCCATTTGTGGACTCGCAAGAGTTGGAAAGCACGCATGCAGTTGGAAGGCATGTTAGAAAGCGTGCATGCAGTCGTCAGTTGCGGTGCAAGCCTTGGCATGAGGGGTTTCTGCTCTACCTACATGTTGGACAGAAAGCTTAGAGGGAAAGGGTCGTAATCAAGCTGTACCTTCAAGGGCAACAGTTATTGCAAGTTAAGCCACCACTTGTCCTTTCGACTTAGAATCTGAATGAAAGCGCGTGAATCGGCTTGCATGCAGGGGCTTGCTTGTTCACACGTGAGTGCTCTCTCTCTCTCTCTCACACACACACACACACACACACATACACACATGCAAGCAGCAGCTTTTAAAATGTGTGACAGTTAATTAGAATGCTCAGTATGATCATGGTGCAGTGGTGAAGACGATTACAGAGCCATTTATGCTTCAGGATCATAAAGGAATTGCTACTGCAACTACACCTGCATGATTTCATGTATCGAACTTTGTGGTTTAGATTGATGATTAGAACGAGCAAACATTGATAGGATTGAAGCCAGCCAAATAAAGCTCACACCCACCTGCCAGCGCAGCAGGGGCGCCATTCGTGTGTCCAAGCTCTGGCTTCACCTCTTTGCCGCTGCCCCTGCCTTTCTCTGCTGTGCCATGGGCCTCCCCATCCTCCATTACTTCATCGCCGCCACCCTCCCCACCAAGCCCATGCTCGTGCTCATCGTCCTGCCCATCAACACCCCCCCCATCGTCGTCAAAGTCCATGCCACCACCAGCGTCTGCATCTTCCTGCTGGTCATCTGCCGTGTGGCCGTTGGCCCCCGCATCTTTTGTGTTTGCGTAATTGGCGGCAGGGCTTTCCAGCGCACGCTTGATGTGGCTGGGCATGGGGGTCCTTGTGGGCAGGGATGTGTGTAAGGAAGAGGGTGGGGCAGGCGACCGGTAGGCTGGGCTGGCACCCCCCAGGGGCTTAGGCGCGGCTCTGTGTACATGTGCAAGTGAGGGCATAAGCGAGTGCAAATGTGTGTGTGTGTGTGTGTGTGTGCTTGTGCGCGCGCGTGTGCATATGCATGTGTGTGTCACATAAGGATGGGTGTGGGTGCTCTTTGAAATGCAAGAATTGCGTTACGCAGTACTGTTTTTGTAAAGAGGCTTTGCCTGCACCAGCGTCTTTCTTCTGTGATGAACACGCAGAAGAGCTGCTGCAACTGGCACAGTTGTTCAATTTTGCACACACACGTGAAAAATTTGCCGTGCCAATCGCCACCTACAGCATTGACATCAAGGAACCCACACAATAACCCCCCCTCCAAATGGTTTACCATGGATGTTTTAGCTCCTGTCTACCTGTGCAGATTAGATGCACTGTCCAGCACACACCTAGATCATGCGCAGCAAAGTCCAGGAAGATACGCTGCTTACACGTGATGCGTCTCCTTTGTATGGACGTGTGTCATATGCATTACAGTTCAACACCAAACGCGTACCTTTGGTTCAGGGGGGTGGCACCTCCGATTCTGGCACCGCCCAAGGGCCTGGGCACAACCCTGTGTGCGCGTATAAACACATGTGCATGTGTGAGCAAAACACTCACATCACTCATGCACCATTCAAAATGTGCCTCCAACCCTGGCACCGCCCAAGGGCCTGGGCATGGCCCTGGGCGCATGTGCACGCACAAAACCGCATGTGCGGGCAAACCATTCACGCCATCCATTCACCATTCACCATTTGAAATGCGCGTCCAACCCTGGCACCGCCCCAGGGCCCTTGATTTGCCCTTGTGCACAAAAAGATACACGTATGCATGCGTGTTCGCATCATCATGCACCATTTGAACCGCTTTATGGCATGCAAAGACCATGCCCACACGTTTCTTCCTGCCACCTGAGTATGGGCCTGGCCAGGCCAGCAAGCTCTCATTGATGGCGCGCTCGAGCAGCAGTGCCATACAAGCTCAAATACATCGAGCACTCAAGCGGCAGGGCTACTTTTGAGCTCAGGACCTGTGCTGAGCCCTGCTTGGTTAAACAGCAGGCAGCATGTGCTGCTGCTGCTGCTGCTGCCGCAAATTAACAGAGACGCTGCATAGGCAAGCTATCAGCAGGGGCGCTGGCCAGTTCTTGCAAACATCAGGAGCTATCAGCAGGAGTACTGGCCATTCCTTGCAAACATCAGGAGCTATCAGCAGGAGTGCTGGCCATTCCTTGCAAACGTCGGGAGCTATCAGCAGGGGCGCTGGCCATTCCTTGCAAACATCGCACTACAATTTAAGGGAAAAAGGAGTGGGAGAAACACGCGCACTGAAAAGGAAGAAAGAAGACAAGCCACGTTCATCAAGGCCACGCTCATCAAGGCAAGGTTACATGACTAAGAAGCAAGCAAGGGTCTCACCAGAGAAGCACGATGCTTTGAAGAAAGCTAGCACCTAATTTAGCAGCCCCACCTTGGTGCTGCAACTGGTGGTCTAGGTGGTTCAGCCTCACCTAGGCCCCTTATAGCAGACACCTAGCTGAGCAGCCCCACCTGGGTACCACGGCAGGCAGGGCTGATGCAACAGGGCAGGGCACTCTCACCTCCTTATAATAATATAGATGCAGCAGCCGCACCTGGGTGCCACAGCAGGGCTGATGCAGCAGGGCAGGGCATCCTCTCCTATTCATAAAAATAGACATAGATGCAGCAGCCGCACCTGGGTGCTACAGCAGGCAGGGCTGGTGCAGCTGGGTAGAGCAGCCACACCTAGGCAACTAATAGCAGACGCCCTGTCGAGCCTCACCTAGGCGCTGCGGCAGGCAGGGCAGCTGTGGCAGCAGCAGCAGATGCGCCGCCGCCACTACCGTCGCCCCCGATGCTGCCCAAGATGTCATCCAACAGAGCATCGCTGTCAGCTGCATTTGCCTTGACAGGCCTGCAGTTGTGGTGGTGGTGGTGGTGATGTGTGTGTGCGTATACACGTGTAAATGCGTAGGTGTGAGTGTGCGTGCGTGTGTGTACGTGTGCACAATGTTGTGAACACAAAGGAAGCACAAAATGTGCGTTAATTTGCTTGCGGGTGAGGTGCAATCTCCTCAGTACCTTCTCCAATACAGCTGCTATCAAAATCAATGCTAACCCTTGACAGCACAGGCGCACGCGCGCGCGCGCACACACACACACACACACACACACACACACACACACACACACACAGAAGCACTGACTTGGAGGACGGGGCCACTGCAGCGCGTGCAGCCTGCTTGCTGAGCATCTTGCCAATGTTGCCCGAACCGGCGCCAGCATCAGTCTCTGTGGCCTTCTTTTTAGATTTGGGGCCACCTGCAGCAATGAGAGCATGCATGGAATCGAGCATCTGTTGGACCACTCAGGAGGGCGCAGCAGGCTGTCAAGCTTGGCTTGCATTCCTCTGTTGGGCATTGGCTTTCTTTTTAAACTAAGGGCTGCTTACAGCATAAGGAAGCATGCATATGCATCTGTTTAGGGCCATCGAGAGGGTGCAGCGGGCTCTGCACAGATCTGCAGGCATCCTTGAAAGATTTCAGTTGAGCATTGAGGCTGCTTGCCAGGCTCTGTGTGACACAGCTGCATTTGAGCACAGACAGGCACACATACATGGGCGTGTGCGCTTGCGCATACAAGCACATGTGCACATGCACACAAAAGGAGGCTGCGCTTGAGCACAGACGTGCGCACATATACAGTCACGCGTAAATACATGGGAACAAGCCACCAGTGGAGCAGTGGCTGCCGCTGGTGCATATGGCTGGTGCATATGGCTGCCGCTGGTTCATATGGCTGGTGCATATGGCTGGTGCATATGGCTGGTGCAAACGGCAAGCAGTGTACCAGTAGACAAGGGCTTTGTGCCTCTGATTGAGAAATGGCAGCGCCTTTCAGCTCAACAAGGGCATGCCTCCCACTTCATGCACAGACATCCCTCAACAAGCCTTGCAGGGGGCGCCTAGGTTGCAGGTTATACCTACTGCAGCATGTATACGTGGTGTGTGCGTGCCTGTCTGTCCCCAACTGCAGCCTCATCAATGCAGCAGGTCACATGTAAACATCATCAGTCTGCACGCGCCTTTGGCTTGCTGTCCCCCCTTGCGTTTCTTGTTGCCCCCTGGGGCCTCCGCCTCCTCATCCTCTTCCTCCAGGTGCCTGTCCCCCCTGCCATTCCAGTGGTCATCCTCCTCGCCCAGATCTGCGTAGCCCTGGCCATCATCATCAACAATAAAGTCCCCTGCGTGCGCAATCACACACATGTGCGACGTGGAAAAAAGTTGCAGGGTGAGTCCAAGCTTGATTGCACTGCATGCCCACATAAGGTTGTGAAATGATGAGCCATTCCTCATGCATGCCCTCATACTTGATTGCATGTCTCGCATTTGTATCGTGCTGTGTGTATGTGTGTATTCAGGCCATGGTGTCGTGCTTTCACATCCATGCATTGCCTTTGCGAGGCCGCTTGCAACATGGCACAGCTAATAGGTTGCATGCAAAAATTTGAATGACTTTCCATGTCAAAACAAGTATTTGCTGTGTCGGCATCAGATTCAAGCATGAGCAAACCTGCAACTGTGCAAGTATGATGTGCTTAAACCTGGAAGACTGGGTTGCCTGTTTCTAATGTCCATGATTTACCCGGGAAACTCTTGTGTGTGCCTGGGCCACATTCAGGTTCACAAAGCAACGAAAGTCCCCAAAACTGGCTAGTTTGAAGTGTGAACATGACAAGAGGAACCAAAGCATTCCCATCCTTAACTGCACAGGGAAGGACTTAAACGAGCGTCAGGACAAGTAAAGACAGCTGTTCAATTCCAGCTGTCAGTCCTTGCGCAGCTCCAAGCCAAACTCCCTCACCTGGGAGCCAGTCACATCCTTGAGTAAGTGCATTTACTCACCTCCTTCATCCCTGCGCTTTGCCACCAGCTTGGCGTACTCCTCGTCTTCCAGCACATCGTACAAACCCTCCTCCTTTTTGGCTTCATACGTCAGGGCACGCTTGTCCCCGCCTTCACGGGCTGCCTTGAGTTTAGACAGGGCATCCTTGGCGTTTAGCCTGCCCTTACTCTGGGTGGCAACTCGTCTAGAGCGCCCCTCCATACTTGTTTTCCTCTAGGACAGATGGCTGAATCAATTCGCCATGTTTATAAAACACACAATATTTTATTTTAACAGACCGTTGAACAATGACTCGTTCGCGGCGTGCGTGCAAAACAGCTTCACGCGCTCCGTAGGCAAATATCCTCAATAAGCATGGATGTTTGTTTACCATTTATTTCACATCAGGTATTTCACATCATATCTAGTGTTTAGCTGTCTGACTCATACCGTATTTCGCAACTGATTCTTGCAATGCAAGCATGCAAGCAAGTGAACATGGCAGTTTTGGGAGGTCAATGCATGGAGTTGCCTGGCTGTAGTTATGATGCTCCTTGATTCCTCGTTACCTCTCATTCTGCGGAGCACCCGATGTGAGGGGGAAGTAAGAAAGGTATATTTGGTCAGCAGGGCAAGGAGTGACCAAGATAGCACCAGGGCGGCTGGAGGTGCGTCTAGCTTGATCAGAAATGCTGGGGTGAAAGAGGTATGGAGGCATCGCACGACTAGAAACTTGCTCAGTGATGTGCAGGTCATGCTGTTCGAGATGGTCTGCGCTGCCTACATCCCTATGTATAAGGTTGGACCCATAAGAGCCTCCGCTAGAGCCTTCGCTGACCACTTTCAGAATCAGTCTGCTGGCAATGTTGTAATGCTCAGTTACCATGTTACGAATGACGGGGCATTGGCAATCTGAGAGAATGTGTGGAGTGCGCCATCCATATGATGACATTCTGGGAGAGGGCATACAAGGCTAGTGGATCTTTTGAAGCGTACTGCATGTTTTTGGTTGTAGAGGGCGCCTGTGCAGTATTGGAAGATTGTGCGTTTCATATGGGTTGAGATACAGGGCATGTTCCAGAAGGCATTGCTCATGCCTTCATTTGCATGAGTAGCAAGCTTTGGTAACAAGTATAGTAGCTGTTTTGCGATCTGCATATCCAAGCCTGTGTTTAGCATGCACATGGGATTTCAAGGCATCCTTGAAGTCTGGGAAGTATACTAGATTGGGAACGGGGGAGGAAGATTCAGGTGTACTCGGTCTTGCCTTTTCCCGAGCCAGCCAAGCAATGTTGTAGAAGGGGTTGCCGCCTGGGCCAGTGTTAGGAATACCGGTATCGGTCAGACGGTTATATTTGAGGCTAGCCTGGTATTTAGCAACCCTGTCTGCGAAACCATTCTCAGCTATTCCAGCGTGAGATTTGACCTTAAAGAAAAAGATGTGACTTTGAAAGGTGCAGGCAACGTTTGATCTTGCCTTCTGAAAATCTCCTTGTACACGGTGTCTGTGCTTCTCTGGGCACAGGGTTTGCTTTTTGTGTTGGTGAAGTGAGCTGAGGCTGTCCGTGGCAATGTGTGCATATTCGTGAGTGCGGCAACTATTGCAGCCAGTTCAGCTCTTCCTATGGTGTTGGTAATACCTGCACCATTAGGCTCAACTAAATTATTCACTACTAGTTTGGCATGCCTTCCTATCACTGTCTTGCCGTTCTGAACCTGGCAGCTACGTAGGTATACCGTCTGTGTAAGCCCAGGACTTCCAATCTTCAACACTGAGCTGGATGTTTGGGTTGGACTGGCAGGAGCAGGGGCAATTATGTCTGAGGCTGGTTTAGGGGGGGCCTGGAAATTTGTTTCTTGTCTTAGATAAGTTCTTTACTTTTCCTAGGTATTAAAAAAGGGAAAAAGAAAGAGTTGATAGAATGTTTACATTTTTCCTCAATGGCTCTGGCCTCAAAACACGCTCCTCTTAAACTGAGTGCTCCTGCACACAACCAATTAATGGTAGGGGGGGCAAATCAGTTCTGTAACTGGTCATTAGATTTGCAGAGACGAGCAGCTTCCACAGCATGCCTTCTTGACGTGTGATTACTTTATTGGTCAAAGCCACCATGCTAGTAAATGTTTCAGTTGATTTGTGGTACAATACACATATGCTTAGCATCAACCTCTGTACATTCCACATAATCCACCTAAACAATCGCAAGCCAGCTTGGCTACAGACAGATGTACCAAAATCCAACTGGAGACTGGGCAGTGGACCAACAAACAAGAAAAAAAATGGAAAATCTGCACCAGTCGAGAAGCTGTGAGCATTAAGGACAGATTCCCTAACTAGCAAGCTAGCAAGGGTCTCACGAAAGGGCCCTCGAACTTACACTAGACACAGCTAGGATAGGATGGGGTTGCATAGCTGCACCTGCCTCCAAGTTACAAGTTACAATGGGGGTTTGACCTTCAGCCAGGTAGTTTGGCTGCTTGGCCTGCTCAACTATTCCAACTGCACAAAAAATATCCATGAGTTCGGAAATATAAGATAAGGTCTCATTATTTTGCTTCTGCAAGAAATGAAAAACATCCTCAGAGCTTGAGAATAGTAGAAAGTGCCTGATTCGTCCAGAAAAATTATATGAGTAGAGGGGAAGTCAGAAAATAACTGTGCACAAGTTCATTAAAGAGAACACACAGGATCACAAAACAAAGGTACACGGCACGCTTTTAATCTTGGAGTCCTTCTTGGTCACGCATGATGCTACACTGATTACCCCTGTCATGCCGAACTCACTCCTTCTTCCTCCTCCTCCTCCTCCTCCTCCTCCCACCATGTATTATGCAGCAGGCATGGCAATCCGCAGTGGAACAGCGTAGCTAAGCGCATGAGACATGAGAATGCAAACCGGAGGCATGTGCACTTAATTGAAATCAATTACTGTAAAGGCACGAGGCCTGGACAACACTTGGAGACGACACAGCGGCAGCATGCAGGTCTATGCAAGAATATAAGTAGGAAGCTGTCACTTAAGACACCATTCTCCTGGGCGTAGGTGTGACATGTTAAACTGGGCATACCCTTTACCAGTTAAAATAATTGGGACTAGACCACCAACGTTTGCCAGGTTCTAGAGCCTAATGCTTCTAGTAACCCTCCAGATCTACATTGGCCTTTTCCGTCTTTAAACTTATGGTGGAGGGGACTCACGGCTCTTCTGAGCTAATGTGTCTCCTTTTCCTTAATTGATATAGGGAGAGTATCTCTGCCTATGTAGTTCTTCTTTTTTTCCACCAATGCGCCATTTAACTTGCTCACAAACTTCATGCCCAGTTTGTCAAGTATGCCAGCAAGCTTGTTACCATTAGGCGTGCTATTGAAAAAAATCACACTTCTCACAGCCAGGTCCTGGAGCCGGGTACTTCCAGTAACCCTCCAGATCCCCATTAGCACTTTGATACTTGGAGCTCTGTGGTGGAAGGGGCTCATGGCTCCTCTGAGCCAATGTGTCTCCTATTCCTAAAAACATGTAGAGAGAGTTTTCTCTGCCTATGTAGTTTTTTTCTTTCATTCACTAGGCATGGGTGGCAACCTGCAGATGCAGCAAGCTCCGCCATGCAGGCCCTCCAGCAGCGGGAGCAGCCTGAGCATTCTGGACGTGCCCTTGCGCCCAAGCTGCCGTAGACATTGTAGTGAGCAGCTTGCCTGAAAGCGTTTCCGTCCTCCCTGTGCATGTGTGGCTTCTTATTCCCCCCTGCCCAAGTATCAATGCGCATTTCTGGTGGGCTGTCTGTCTGTGTGCCCTGAACTCCAGGTTTAAGATGAGAGCTTCCTGCCTCAATCGGGGGCCCAATGACCTGAAGGATCAGACCCAAGTTAAGCCCATAGGCTTGGTTCTTAGAAGCCGCGCTTGAACACGAGAAAAGAAAAGGAAAGGAAAGAAAAGACTATGCAAGCCAGGTCCTGCTGCGTGCATGTAGGAAAGGTTCCCTAACTAGTAAGCTAGATATATCTATAGGCACTATATATTGCCTCACCAAAGAGGCTCACAGGCCTAGCCTAATCCAAGCTAGAAGCCGCCGGGAAACAACTAGTGAGGGTGTGGCGGGTTGTCAGCCATGCCCTTGCGGGCATGGACTCTCCTCCTCCTGCTCTGCACTGCCTCGCCCCCAGTAGCTCCCCTACCAAAAAAAAATGCAAGTATAATGTGTGCCTGATTTTTGTCAAGGATTGGAGTGCATGATAACTTGGTTGACAAGCCATTTTTTCTGCAATATATTTGGTAAGGCCCAGCTCAACCAGAGGAGCGATGGTTCATTTTATATTTAATAGTGCCTGCTTCACCAAACAAGGTTTTCACCTTGATATTTCTGGTAAAGTTCCTTGAGCTACGGGGCTTTATACCCTCTCCCAGGCTGTCATCAATTAGACAGTGCACTCCACATGCTTTCAGGCTGCCAAAATCATATCATCTCCAGCATGAAAACTGAACGCCACAATATTGCTGGAAGAATTATCATCAAAGCTCTTAGCAGAAGCCCTTGGGGAGCTGGTCTGGTTAACACAGACATAGGAAGTGATGATAGGTTGGCGCAGCACAACCTCCAAATCCCTACACATGCATCTAACAGAATCATGCCCCCATACCTCTTACCTCGTAACTTTTCACAGAGATCTAGACTCACATCCAGATGTCCTGATGCTATACTGATTACCTCTTTCCAAGCCAAATCAACTTCTTCTTCTCCTTCTTCCTCCTGCTCACATTTTGCGTTACGCAGCAGACACAACCCCACACAGAGAACCACAACAGCCAACCGTGTGAGGCAACCCCACCAACTAAATGTAAGCCAGCGGCATGTGCACTTGATTGAAATCAAGTACTGTGAAGACACGAGGCCTGGACAACAGTTGGAGGCGGCACAGCGGCAACACGCAGACCTCTGTAAACTTATTAGAGCTAAATTAGTGACTCTTCACATCATCGTTCTGGGTGTTGGTGGGACCTGCTACGGAGAGCATACCATGAATCAGTTTAAACAACTGGAACCAACAACGTGCTTTGAAACTTGCTCGTAATCTACATGCCCATTTGGTTCAGTATGCCCACAAACTTGTTATTACTAGGCGTGCTACTGAGAAAAGTAGCACTTCAAGAAGTTCTCACAACCAGGTTATGGAGCCGGGTGCTTCCAATAACCCTCCAGACCCCATTAACACTTTTGTTTTATAGCTCTGTGGTGGAGGGGACTCACGGCTCTTCGGAGCCAATGTGTCTCCTTTTCCTTAATTGATGTAGGGAGAGTTTTCTCTGCCTACGTAGTTTTCTTTCTTTCTTTCTACGGGTGCAAAAAGAAAAGAAGAAGAAAAAAACTACGTAGGCAGAGGAAACTCTCTCTACATCAATTAAGAAAAAGGGGACACATTGGCTCAGAAAAGCCTTGAATCCCCTCCACCACGAAGCTACAAAAAGAAGATTCTAATAGGGATCTGGAGGGTTATTGGAAGCACCCGGCTGCAACTGCCCAGCATGCCCACACACTTACCAGACTTAAAAACCGTAGTTCAAAAATTATAAACAGGAATAATCAAGTGACTTTGCATATTATCCTGATTGGTGTGGCAGGCACTATTCACAATGAGTACACAATCAAACCTCTCGTCAATTTAGGCCTAACCAAACATAAAGCTAAGTCCCTAGCTTCCAAATTGAGCTGCCATGCCCTGCAGAGATTAACCAGTATCATTAACACCAGACATGCTCTTTGCTTACAGGGGGCTTCCGGGGGGGGGGGGGGGTCACTGGGCACGCGGAGTTGGATACCAGGAGAAGGAGAGTCCGGGCGTCTCGGGGCACTGCTGACAGCCCGCCCGATCCTCATTAGTTCAGTCTCTTTCCCTCTCCTAGGCTAGCTGTAGCTAGTGTAGTTTTGAGGGACCCTTGGTGAGGCCCTTGCTAGCTTGCTAGTTAAGGGACCTTTCCTTAATGCACGCGGCCTTTGGCCTGCGTAGAATTTTCTTTTCTTTAAGCACCCAGCTCCATAACCTGGCTGCAAGAAGTATTCTTGTTTTCAATAGCACGCCAATCCTAGAGGAAACAACAAAAAATATGCTACCCACCAAGCTTGATTTGCTACTCCTTATGCATGCAATGATCGCCAATATCTCTATTTTTTAGCAACGCAAAGACAGTTGTAGACTTCAAGTTTTTCTTTTAGTTTCAAGCTTAAGTCTGGTTTGGTTGCAGGCATCTCTTTATGCTTCAGCTAAGCTGCCCTCGTAGGCAGGTACAGCTATGTAACCCTTTCCTTTCCTTTCCAATGATCGCCAAACCTATCTGTCCCTGTCCTGGTATTTTTTTCTGGATTTGCCTATGCAAGTTATGTGTAATGTGAGCAGGTTCCAGCTTCGTGCTCATATTTTGAAAGTTGAATCAGCTGTTTTGCGAGATGAAGTCTCTGTGTGTGACAGTGTTCTTGCAATCAAACTCAAGATGAAGCACATATTCTTTTTAACTGTACTGATGAACAAGTTTGTTCTTTGCGCCTCGAGTGTCACATGGTTTTTAAACCTTACTTCCAGGATTTTTTTTGAAATGCAACATTTTCTGCTGCATCAAGTGGGTTCTTAATTTGTTTCTCAATTCTTTCATCAGTGAAACTGTCAGGCTGAGAAAGTGACGCAGCCATAACAGTGTCTTAACATCCCATAACCAGCATAAACACAGCCACAGCTGCTCAATCACAGGTATAAATATCAACTGTCCAGCTGACTCAACCAACTTGCAGCACACTCTCGTCTCAGCAGACTCTCGTCATGACAAAACAACACTTTTCTTCGTTGTGTTTAAGCTTAAGTATTTACTGCTTCTCTGGTGATTTTTCAATGGAGCAACCTTTTTTGCAACAAGCCAGTGTCCAGGATGTTTCTGATTTCCTCTTGCAACACAACAACAAGCTTTTTTCGTTTGTTTCTGAGCTTATGGACATAATGTTGGCTGGCGAGGACCAGTCACAGGTCGATCAGCCGAAAAGAAAACAAAAGAAAAGTATACGCTAGCCAAAAGGCCGCGTGCATTAAGGAAAGGTTCCCTGACTAGCAAGCTAGAAAGGGTCTCACCAAAGGGCCCTCAAACCTAAACTAGACACAGCTAGCCTAGGAGAAAGCCAGAAACAGAGCTAATGGGGATCTGGAGGGTTGTCCGCCATGCTCCTGGACGCCCAGACTCTCCTTCTTCTGCTCTCCACTGCCACGCGCCCAGCAACCCCACCCCTAGAAGTCCCCTGAAAATGAAGTGCATGCCTTGCGTTGATAATAGTTGTTAATCTTTGGATAGCATGGCAGCTTAACTTGGATGCTAGTGACTTAGCCTTTTGCCTGGTTAACCCCAAGTTGATGAGAGGTTTGATGGTGTAGTCATTATAGATAGTGCCTGCGACACCAACTAAGATGATGTGTAAGGTCACATTGTTGTTTCTGTTTGGGTTCCTCAAGCTGCGAGTTTTGAGCCTGGTTATGGTGTTGGTATGCTGGGCAGATGCAGCTTCCAGATTAGTGAGGTAGTGAGTTGGAGAAGTGTGGGAGTTATGCAGGTCACCATTGCGCCCATGTGAGGACTTCAATGTGAGCCAGTAAGAGTTATGGAAAGGATCCCTGGCATCTGGAAGTGCAATGTCCGTGTTATCTGCTAGTGCTGCAGCGCGTGCGCAGGCGTCAGCCCCCTCATTATCAATAATACCAGAGTGTGCTTTAACCTTATAGAAATGTATAGGGTGTGGAGATTGCTCTAATACATTTGAGATGGCCTGGATGGGTTCTGCATGAAGGTGGGTCCTCATGCGCATTGGGTTAAGGGTCTGTTTGGAAGTCTGAGAGAGGCAGGATGCACTATCAGAAGCTATGGCAGTGTGCCCTTGTTGGAGTGCTACAAGAATGCCTGCGAGTTCTGCTCTGTTGATGGTGTTTGTAGGTCCATGTCCATTGGGATTTATGTGCAATTGTAGCTGTTGGGATGATTCAGAGTCTCTGCTCGGCTTGTAAACACCTGAGCCAACAAATGGTGGAGAGTCATCTTTGTGTTTAATGACACTGCCATCTGTGTAGGTGATTTCTCTCCAGTTCTTGATTTTAGATGAGAAGGTCTTTTTGTAGGTGGCAGGATGGAAGGCTGCTCTTGCCTGAGGGCACCTGTGTGAGCAAATATGAATGTCATGGGGAAGAGATTCGAATTTCTTCCTCCAGTTGTTTGATGCTAGGCGTTGATGTGTATGCAGTGCCACCCAGTGGTATGGCGGAATTTGGAGGTTGTAGGGGTAGCCAGTGTGCTTCTGGTATGTCTCGCTTGAGAAGCTGAAGCCAACTGCAGTCCTTGTTGGCATGGTCTAGCGCACCTCTGGCATGTAGGTTCCAGACGACAATGAGTTGCATGGGGTAAGAAGGTTGGGCAGGGTTAGGTATGGTGTTGAACCAGTGTTGGGGTGCCTGGAATTGGGTTTTACCTGCAGGGAATTTAGCTAGCACTTGCACAAGACCGGGGTAGTGGTTCAGCCAGCTCATGTAGGCGTTGCAGCTGAAGCCTCTCCAGTGAGGTAAGAGCATGAAGGTGGCAACTGGTTCGATGGTTTGGAGGGAAGAGTTCACTGCGTGGCGTAGGAGTTGGAACATGATCTCGTCATCATGAGGTGGGTGGCAGGAGTAGCCACAATAGCGTATAGAAAAGGCATCAGTGCACGCCCCAAAGACCTGGTCACGGTAGCTTGTGCTGAAGTAGGTGTTGTAGGCACAGTCAAATTCAAGAGGGTTGGAGAACCTTTCTTTGGAGACCATGCACCATTTACGCAGGGCTGATCGAATATGGGGAGGTGTGATCAGTGCAATGGAGTTGTGAGCCTTTTTGCTTTTAGTAAAAAGCTGCTTTTCTTGAGCCTTCTGGCGTGATAGGAGGCCCACAATTTCTGTTGCTGTATCCTGGACGGGTGGTTGGATGGTGGTGTGCATACCTGCCTTCTTGGCTGCTTCATACGCTCCAAGCAAGGTTTGGAGCCTTTCTATAGTGAGCATGCCAACGCATTTGCCATTTGTGTTATAGATACAGGCAGATTCACGGGTGAACACTTCAGGCATTTGTGCAGGTACTGTAGTCTCATCGGATGTGTCCTGTTGTCGGGTTTCTTTCATTAGGTCAACAGTTCTATCGATTATCTCGCATTGCCATGTTGGCATGATATCTGTCTGGGGGTTAGTGGGTTGGAAGTCAAAAATAACATTCTTGCGAACGGCGCATCCAGTAGTTGAGAGCCATGGAGAGTCAGAGAGGCTCTGGGGATTGCCTTCAAAGCCTTGGTTGACAAGATTGTCCAGGTCTACTTCATCGTCCATGGGGTCTACTGTGTGTTCCAGCCTTTCCTCCTCAAAGGCTTGCACATGGGCATGTAGATCTGGATGCATTTGTAACATATCAGCAGCTTTCCATTTGGGATGCCATTCCACATGGGTCATTTCACAATCTTCAGAGAAGTTGATCCTTTCCGCTTTATGGGAGTCTGGGGGGGCACGAAAGTCCAGCGTGGGGTACCTCCTCGTGGTCGCTCCCCCGGGCAACGCTTGCATGCGCTTGCATGCAGCGGCAAACCCTCACGCTGGCAGCAGGACCAACAGCAGGACCCCGCCCCAACTCCTCGACAACAGAAGCGTGCGAAGGCCTGGGCCAAGAAGCAGCTGCAGAGAGTAGCAGACGCAGGCGGCGAGGCGGTGGAGGGGGCAATGGGACGCGATTTAGAAGTGACTCCAGAGGACCAGAAAATGAATGCCCCCCCTCGCCGCCCCTCAAACGACTCGGTGCGGCCTTTGCACTTCGATTAGATTGGTGGGTTCGGGAGCGTGACATCTTGTGGCTGTGCTGTTGATGCATGGGGGCAGTTTGATGGGAGGAGTGTAGGCCCATGCGAGCTTTTGGTGGACTCAGTGCACCAAGGTCAGACCCTGCAAGGATATGGCTCAGTGTGTGCTCGCGTGTGGTCACCGCCTGTCTGGGCATGCTGTGCTGTGGCCTGTGGTCTTTCGCAGACGTGTGCTAGGGCCAGGCATGCGTGTTTGCATGTGCATCACCGTCGCTGGCAGTCCATGCCTCAGTCCTTGCTGTGTCTGCCTCAGAAGTCTTTATGGTGAGGCCCGCATGTGTGTGCTTACAAGGCCCCTCTGTCTGTGCCGCATTTTGGGTGTGCCAGAGCTCTGAGCAGACAGGCTGGGACATTGACAGCAGCCTGTGGCCTTTCCGTTGAGTGTGCTGTCCAGCCTTCTGTCGGGGTGAACCTCCACTTGAGTGTGTGCCAGAGCTTCCGTGGAACTGCGTCCTGAATGTCTCATTGCCTCTTGTATCTCCTGTCACAGATTAAACTTGGTGCTCAAACTCGGAGTTTCAGGCGCTCTCTCTTGTCTTGATTTTAATGTTTCACATCTGATTTCAAACATGTCAATTGGTTTCAAACTAGGTCTCAAATCTGATGCTGGTTGAGCATGTTTCACCGGCGACCGATCAGCCAGAGTCTCGGGCTGTAGGCCACCATTGTAAACCCTTTAAACCCTTTATGGGAGTCTGACAGAGGGGCGCACGCAGGGCAGTCCCAGTGCTCATTCGGTTTGCTCAGTGCCCGGTCATTTTGGGAGCATGCTTTGACATCTATGAGGCAGCCCCAATGGTAAGTGCGGTAGCAGGTATCACAGGTGGGCATGTCATCGTAGCATTGAGATTCATGGGTGTGTTCTTTGCTCACTGGGCTGAAGCAGAGTTGGCAGCACGGATCTTCTGCCAGTCTTCTGGGTATGTGCTTTGAGGAAGCCACTTATAGCCCATGGTTTTGGAAAATGGGTACACTTTTCAATCATTGAATGGTGACAGGGTGCCATTGAAAGAAAGAAAGAAAGATCTACGCTTGCGGGCAGTGTGGAGAGATGTTGAGGGAGTGAACCCGCGGGACACATATAGTAAGCTGGCAACTTACCAGTCTCTTTTCGCAGTGCCTTTTGACCATAACGTGCGTGCCCCTGCCCGTTTACCAAGGCACATGCATCTGGATTTGTCTCCACATGTCATGACGAATGTTAGCCGTTTCAGACTTAAGGCACACACACTGAAGGTGGAGACAGCAGCTTGGGATACTCGGAACACTCTTTTGTGTGATCGCTGTTCTTGTGATGAGATTCAAGATGAGGCTCATGCCCTTTTGGTGTGCAGAGACGCAGATGTTTGTGCTTTGAGAAGAAAGTACGCTTACCTTTTCAACTGTTTCTCTGGTGATTTTTCAATGGAGCAACCATTTTTACAACAAGCCAGTGTCCAGGATGCTTCTGATTTCCTCTTGCAACACAACAACAAGCTTTTTTCGTTTGTTTCTGAGCTTATGGACATTATGTTGGCTGGCGAGGACCAGTCACAGGCCGATCAGCCGAACAGTCTGGCTGAAGGTCCCCCTGTGTAAATCTAAATCTAAATCTACGCTTGCCGTTCGGCTGCATGCATTAAGGAAAGAGTCTCCCATTGGCTCCCACCGATAGAGGGCATCTCTATCTCCACCCCGGCCACAAGGACTAGATCCGGGGACCTCCTCCTTGCTGTCGCCCTCCTCGCGCTTGACCAGGGTCCCGTAACATGACGGTACTGTCCAAAGAAAACGGGCGATCAGCCGAACAGTCTGGCTGAAGGTCCCCCCGTGTAAATCTAAATCTAAATCTATTCCAAGCTGTTTCAACAGATAGCCAGTTTATCTCAAACTGAACCTTGTGTGCAACATGTCACCACGCCCATGGTTTTTGATTTTCTTTCCCAGAAGAACAAGAAACTCTTTACATTTCTGAGCTCATGGATTTACTTTTGACTGGCGTAGACCAGTCACAGACTGATAAGCCGAACGCTCTGGCTGAATGTCCCTAACATTGTAACCATTGTATGGATTTATTTCTGGCTGGCTGATACCAGCCAAAGTTGATCAGCCAAACGACCTGGATGAAGGTCACCCCTCAATGTAACCATTTTGGTTACAGGCACCTTTTTTGCTTCAGATAAGCTGCCTACGCAGGCAGGTGCATCTATGTAACCCTTTCCTTTCCTTTCCACAGAGCATCTGCTGAGCTACATTAATACATGCATGTTTTATGACCTGCAAAGGCTGGGAGAGAGGTACCTAAATTGTTGCTTTGTGGGAAGAAGAGGACAATGGAGGAGCGAATGTGGACAAGCGCAAGCCAATCATCACAGTCCTGGAAACAGCCATTTAGGTTCACTGCAAAACAAAGCCTCAAAACGCAGATGATTACAAGCCAAGTGCAAACATTAAAGTTGATAAATGTAAAATGAAATCACGCCCAATTTACCTTCAGGAGGTCCCCTCATAAGAGACCTTACACCCAATCTCTCTCAACCCAGGCCATCAAGGCCATCTTGTCACTGAGCATCATTGGATTCACACATTAACACAGTATCCATTGAAATTTGAACAACCATTCTGAGGTTTGAATAACCATTTTGAGATTGAAACGACCAAATTTGTCCAATTGATGTATGCCCAACCATTACAATAAGAAATGAAATCGTGTAATCTGCAAGGGTATTGAGCTGAATACTGAGGGTTCAAAGCACATTGGAAGAAACAAATCCGTGCATGAAGAAAAAATAAGAGAGCAAGATGCAATGTGTATAGCTCGAGCTGGCCAAGATGTTTGTCCTGATGTTGAGGAAACGGCTTCTTTGATATGCCATCCCTGCTACACTAACAAAGCAACCATCCAGGCATTCATACAACTTGCTGCCCTCTCTTGTTGGCAATGTACTGTATGATCATTCATACAAATTGCTGCCCTCTTGTTAGCAATGCACTGTAAGATCATGAGAAAGCAGCATTTTTTTGGAGGGGAAATCATTGCAGGACTATCAAACAATCACCCGCACTGAAGAAACAGCGCAACTCTGGATAAGGAATGGATAGCAATTCCACGACATAAAAGAGAAAACATTTGTTTACCATGTACCTGACAAGCACAAAGCACACAAAACGCGATGGGCTGCCATAAGACAATGCAAATGGAATGAAGCACCATCTCCCATGATATCCCCATTCTTGCACTAAAAAAAAGTTGAGACGGACAGGAAAAAGGGAAGGCTAGAACAGAGTTCAATGGGGCTCTTAGCCTTCCATGCTCGTACACCTGCTTTGAAAAGCATGCAGCGCTCAAATTGCAATGTATGGCGTGCAAGCTGTGAAAAAGATGTGCACTGTGTTCATGCCACAAACGCGTTCAGGCAGAAGCGATGAATATGTTTTCTGTTGACCTACAAATCTGATTAGTGCATGTTGAAGCCAAGTTGAAGGCTGAGAAAAAATTAAGGGATTGATGCATACACATAGCTTAGGTACACTAGACTAGGCCAAAGCAACACTTCACCTCTTAATGAACCCCGTCAGGCACCCAAACCCTCACAGCTGATTCAGTGCCCATGCGTCCCCTCTCTCACTGAATGGCTAGCGCTTATTCCCTGTGCTGGGCTGCCGTCATGCACTTCAGCACAGCCTACACCCACACTCTCTCACAACTGGATGCATTGCCCACACAAGCGCTGTGTGCCTTGACACCCACCAAGCCCGACTTGCAATTTATTCTCACTTGCTGCATGACTTGACACTCACAGTGATGCTGCACCTTATGCAAAACCAGGCCCTGCTTCCATCTTTGCAGAGAGCACCTGAGCAGTTCAACTGCCGTGCCAGCCCTGCAGTCCATCAAGTGTTCCGCTCAGCCCAAAGCCTGCACATGCATCATCAGCACCTCCTCGTTAAGATCATCCGCGTTTACTGCTGAGTTGGTCAAAGCATGTGGTCTAACAGCAAGAGTCTCGGCCTCGAATGCAAGCTATGGATGAAGCCCTTGTGCTTTCGAGGGCACCCCAGAACATGCTGGCCAAAAATGTTTGCAGAAGTTGTGCAACACCCAAGTGCACTCAATGAATGAGGCTTGCTTCAGACCAGATGTTGCGCCAACCTACAAAATCATGGACCCTTCTTGCAATCATGCATTTCTTCCATCCTTTTTCTACCACTGTTGTTCAAACAGCAGGAGATTGTAAAAGAATGCTTGCGTGATGAGCGCAGGGACCGCATGCCAGCATTCAAAAACACTTCAATTAAGCATCCATCAAGCCTGTCAAAGGCCTTCATTGAGCACCCTCCCTTCACACAGCCGCACCTGCTGT
Source organism: Dunaliella primolecta (assembly GCA_914767535.2). NCBI lineage: Eukaryota > Viridiplantae > Chlorophyta > Chlorophyceae > Chlamydomonadales > Dunaliellaceae > Dunaliella > Dunaliella primolecta. The sequence goes on from OU611762.1 coordinate 7,259,194, forward strand.
TGGCTTCGATAGCATTGACCATGGGTCGAGCATCAGGCATGACAGTTGTGTAAGCATGGAACAGGGGGCTCACGACAAAATTGATGAAGCCCTCCTGCAGGAGAATCCAGGTGCCGATTGTTGGTGATCATGCTCGCACACAATCAAGCAGGTGTGTGTGTGCATGAGCAAACAGGGAAAACGTTTTCTTTGCGCAACAACCTTGCAGGGGATTTGCCTCACATTTCCTACCTTTGGGACCACACACCCTCTTAATGTAAACTTGATTTATGAGCACCCAGTCATTGTCCGGGGCAGAAGACGATGCTTTTGTGCTGAGACACGTTCTCTACAGTATCGGCATTTCTTTGCCTGAACAATCAAGTTGCCTCTTCCTAGTTCAACCAAGGGTCATGCTGCAGCAAGGAATGCACTGTGATTCTTCACACCCAAATGTTTTGATCTGCAGAAGCACAGGCATACAAGCAAGGTTATCCATTGCTGCCCATCTTCCCTTTTAAGTCATGCCAAGTGGTATGCGTTCGAGACGCAATTATAATTGCCATGTATTGGTGGTCTAACACGTCCGTGGCTCCCGGCTTGCCACACCTGAGATTTGGTGATTCCGGATGGGCTCTCTTGCCACTCACACGGATCACACTTGCACTTAGGCGCACGCATCCACATTCAACTCCTTCCACATATGGTTTGCTGGGTTTAAGGAGTTGTGGTTCCAGGTTGACTCCTGTCGCTCACAAATGACTCACACAAGCCCAATCAAGCACCCACAGACAGGTCCTGTCACATATGATATGCTGCACTTGCGGTTCGATGATCCCAGGGTGAATCCTATCAAATACAAATGACTCACAAGGTCAACCACACTTCCACAGAGTTGCACATGACACAGTCAGACACAGTTTGCAGCACCTGAGATTTGGTGATTCCTGGGTTACTCCTGTCGCACAGAGGACTAACAGGAAGACCAATGGCTTTTTCCTGGTCTCCTGCATGAGCATGAATCATGGGGACAAGGGCGTATGCTGGACGGACAAGCTGCCTCTGGCACACAAAACATATGCCCAAGCACTGTAAGGCTGCAAGCACCACAAAGCTTAAATGCAAGGCTGCAATCTGAAAAATATGAAATGGCACAACGTGTTCTCTACTGAACAGGTGCAAATTCAAACAGCATCCCATGCAGTCCATAACAACAGGCCCATGCTTGAGGTATATCTCAAGCGGTCAAGCAGCGATGAGTGCAAGACATCTTAAGCAACCTGAGGTCTGCTCTGAACGCCACATTCCTCTCTTGCTAGCACTCCTCCAAGCCACAGACAGAGAGCCACGTACCTTGCTGGAATAACTCCTCCTCAAGCCTTGAGACCCACCTGCCAGGACACAGAGGGGCAGGGTGGCATTGCAAACATGTGACGCCGCACAACAAGGCGGCATTGTACGCAATAGCAACAAATGCCATGCAGAAGGTGGCAAGCAGCATGCAATAAACAGTGCACAGCGTGCCTTGCCAATACTACAGGTAGATAGACAAGAAGGTGGCATTGCACACAACAGGAACAGATGTCATGCAGAAGGTGGTAAACAGCATATAACAAACAGTGCGCAGCAGGAACTTTGGCATCACTTCAAATAGACGGAAGTAAGCTACAGCGCGTCACGGAATGCGTAACCAAATTAGGGAAAGAAGCAGCATGCCTGTACATGCCCTCAACAAGCAAAAAAAGACCATAACATAATCAAACACCAAAGCTTGGGGGGTACATATGCAGCATACAGCAGCAACAAAGGCATGCTGAACAGCATGCACACAACCAGGGTTGTGAAGCCAGGCAATTCACAAGTTTGAGGCATTTAATCATGTTTTGTGTATGAAATCCATTACATACTATGATAGCAAGCTGTGTGTGCAAGAATGCCCCGTGGATACCAATTGTGGGCTTCCTTGTGAAAAAGGACCCACCTCACCACTAGCAACACAGTACGCAGCCACTGCTCAGTACAGAAACATCTGTACGGTACATAACTATTTTGTGCCTTTTTTGTCTCCCACAACAGGAAGCTTGGACGCACCGCAACAGGATATTGCAAGAACCTTTTGGGTACCAAAAGGCTGCTTGTTTGCAGAGTGGGAGGGTCAGCATAGGGGTTTACAAGCTTAGCAAAGGTGCAAGCACTGGTGTGCTCTTCAAATATTTGCTCTGGTACAGCACACAGGCGTACCGCGAATGGACATCAAAGGACTCCGCCATGTGCCCCAAGTCTGCGCACTTCAGCGCAACTTGCAAAAGCAGCACCTTTTTGCTTTCATCCAATGCGAGTTGAGATCCCTGCAAGGGAATGCACACACAAAGAGGCAATGCATGCGGGGGGTCTACACGTGCAAAATGAAAGCGTATGCGTGGGGCAACACATGCATAGGGAACGCGCCTTGCACACGTGATAAGGGGAAGCCATGGGCACGTCATGCATTCACAGGTTGGTCTCTTGAAGGCATGGTGGCAGTGAGCAAAGTGCGAGCAAGGATGGAGAAGGAAGTGACAAGGAAGCATGCACATGGGCTCCTAAGTGTGTAAAAGCAATGAAGCAATGCTTGTTTCAGGCTCTGGGGATGCGCAATGATGAGGCCAGGCCAGAGGATAAGGCTGCTTTCATTGCCCCTGGCAGGACCCTGGTATGGATGGACACTCCCATTCATCAGATCCAAAGCAGGTCTGACTGTCAGATCTGACTGCCAAATCTATGGCAAGGGCAGACGCTTCCGACTGTTAGAACTCACATTGTTACTGTTGCTGTCTGAACCATCCAACGGCTCCCTGCATCCATTCAAGGAAAGAACATGAAAGTGTGTAACAGAAAACTCACATTTTCACTGTTGCTGTCAATACCATCCAAAGGCTCCCTGCATCCATTCAAGGAAAGAACATGAAAGAAATGAAGGCGGTGTTGGAAAGCAAGCATGCATGCATCCAGCTACAAACAGTCAACACCATGTCAATTGAATTCTCTGTGCCGGCTGGCTATGCCTGTTCGCTTCAGACAATCTTTTGCAGGGTGCGCGCTTCATGCTCATTGCCCGGATGTTGTATAAGATTGTAACACCCTGTGCAATTGAAGCACTTCATGCTCATTGTCTGAATGGTGCTGATGTAACGCCCTGCATGATTGAAGCGCGTATGCTCATTGCCTGGAATAAGAAGCAGCACTGCTTCCGGGCAGCTCTGCTGCATGTAGACATGCAACAGCTGGCATATTCAGAGCATGAGAAAGCGTCAGCAGCTAGCCAAACCTGCAGTGAGCTGTGCTCTTGCTTAAGGGTCTTCAAGCAGGCAAAGTGGGCAGCACATACACACGGGCAAGCAGGCACCTTGGTTGTCAATAATGACTCACTTGAGGGAGAGGGAGGATGTAGGGCTGATTGTGCAGTTTGTTGACCTCCACGACCTCAAAGGCTGTGCGGCGACACGCGAGAATGGGCTGTTAACGGGAGTCGAATAGCTCGGTCGGAAGCTTGGCTTTGAGGACACTCTGCCAGCTGAGGCAGACGCGGCCAATGCAGAAATTCTCCCCATGATATCCAAGTGCTTAGCCTGCACGCCAGAACGCACAGGTCCATGTGCACGTCCAGGTGCAAATGGATTAATGCAGGGCTTGGTTGACCAGCAACAGGATCAATGCAGCTCTGCATCATTTACAAGGAGAGCAACAAAAGGGGGGAAGCAGCGGGTGCAGCAACAACCGCAGCAGCAAAAACATTAGTGCAAGCCTGGAATATTGGACCTCGTGCTTTGAAATGACCAATCAACTGGCCTTCTTCAAACAGCACACACGCGTATATACACACACACTCGCACAGACACGCGCGCACACACACATACGCACGCACGCACACTGAAACACAGGGGGGAAGGGAATGCCCATTCTGATCCACACGCATACCATTGGAACCCCTTGAGCCGAGCAACACCCCAAAAATGCATGATGATTGGTAGAAATTGTGATGTAAGGGTAAGGCTCCTTTGAGGGTTCAAACTTGCTCCAAAAGGCATAAATGATGTGGGTGTTCAAGTGCAGCGAAGAGGTGGAGTATAGGATTGCAACCATCCAATTCGAAGGCAGTCGGCATCTCACCATGTCTGTTGCCAACACCAAGTCAATCACCACTTTTCGCAGGCGGAGGAACTCTGGCTTTGGCAGTATGGGCAGCAGATCGTGCTCTTTCATCAGAGCAAAGGCGCTGGAGAGATGGTGTTGTTCTGGAGGTGCAGGGAAGCAATGACACAGGTGCTTGAATAACACAGATCATTGCTTGAACGACACAGGTCACAGGTCATAAGCTTCCTGGAACATTCAGATACCTGTGTTGTGAAACAGCCCAAGTCTTGGGGCCTGACCTGGCTGGCTGGCTGGCTGGCAAACAAAGAGACGAGCCATGCATGTGCACCGCACTTAGGACAAGCATCCTCTGGCCAAGGTAAGCAGGGGTGCACAAGCTACAATGTGAGAGGGAGAGGGTGCCTGGAACTCCCAATTTCAGGCGTCCGACATCAGTAGCAGCATGGCCAGTAGCAGCTATATGCGGTTTGATCAAGTGGCGGCTTTGTGGCGTGATCCCTCGCACGATCCCAAGCATAGTAGCATGGTAGCATCATCCCTAGCATGGCAGCTTTGTGGCGTGATCCCTAGCATGGTAGCATGATCCCTAGCATGGCAACTTTGTGGCATGATCCCTTAGAAAAAGACAAAAGGCTGTAGCAGCCATGTGTGGTGTGGAATTTAGCACTCGATGCATCACAATAGGGTCCAGCATTGATTGACAGAAAAAAATGCCACCTCACAGTCGTGATGATTTATTGTCTATTTCTGGTTTGTTTTCCGGTTTCTTTCGCTTTCGAAGACAGGCAGTAGCTCTGCGTGCCCTCCCAATGCCCTCCAATTGCATTTACCTAAAGGTGCAGTGTCGTTGTAGCGCAAAGCCAATGGGCTCTCTGTTGCAATGAGGAACGCATTTGTGAGACCTGCAGTGTGTTGGCAAAACGTGTTGGCGAAGTGTGTTGGCAAAGTGTGCTGGCAAAGTGCTCCTTCTCGGTTGCGAGGCAAAACTGTGCTGGATGAGACGCGCTCCTGGGGAGGCGTGCTTTTGACGACGTGAAGTCGATGGTGCCCAGCAGCTAATGCGCGAGTGCTGAGGATGTGGGATGAGGTTTGCAACTGGTGAGGTGTGCAACATTTTCTGGTGTAAGCAACATGAAGAGTGCCATATTGCCAACGAAACGCACACATGCTTGCTAACAAGGCTCAGGTATGAGAATTGAAGCATGTCACGTAGAAAAGGAGTCCTTCCCGACACCTCTGCAGAAGTCTTAGTTACCCCACAAATCCAGCAGAGCCACACCAAATTTTCAATCCATAGCCTCTGTAAGTTAGACACACCTAGGCATGTCAAATCCTGGCCCTTGCTCAAAAAGCATACGCCCCACAGGAAGCCAAGATTGAAAACCTTTGTTGTGCAAAAGCCTGGATCCTCTCTAAGGAACAGAATCACAGAGCATGCTCAAACTGGCTAAGGACAAACTGACATTTCGTCAGAGTGACATTAGGAGCGCCGGGGCACAGCAACCCACCTTGGTGCTCATAGTCATGGATGATGGCCGCCAGGTAGGCAGACAGCATGTAAAGAGGGTCAGCGATGGCCGCGGACAAACCTCCCAGTGAGCACATCGCATGCAGCGTCTGCAGCAGTGTGTAGGCAGAGGCCATCATGTTGTGCAGCAGCGCGCAGGCAAAGGCCAGCACGTTATCCAGTAGAGGATAGGTAGGGATGCTCTGGGCCTGGTGATAGATTGCAGGGACGCCCTCAGGGCCCATGAACATATCTCCCCTGTGAGCGTGCCTCACAGGGGAGATATTTTCCTCATGCACCCTCAGGGCCCATGAAAATATCTTCCCTGTGAGGGTGCCTAAGCTCATGCACCTTCAGGGCCACAGCTAAAACCAGGTGGCCGTGAAGAGCCATCCAGAATGTTTGGGTCATGAAGCATGCTTGATTGCTGGATCTGATGTCCAACTTATGGTGCCTTTACGACGCAGCTGGCATCATATCACGAACCAGCAAGCTGAGAAGCTTTCTCAATTTAACATACGGAGCTTGGTAGAAGCAGGCCCCCCCAATAGAGTCACACTGCACACTGTGCAGACTGTTGATACTCCGAGGCCAGGTGTAAGATTGCACCCACGAGGGCAAATGCAAACGCTTGCATCCCTAAAGCTATCTAAGAGATGGAGCATCATGGCTGTAGGTATATCTCCAACCCAGCAAATTTTTCTCTCTTTTTTGCAAAACGGACAGCCTTCTAATAGGAAGCCTTGGGATGCTGCCTGAGATCATAGCCCCCTTGTGCGCGACTAAATTCCCCAAACCATTGTCACTGTCTCCCTGAACCTCATTGCCCATTGGTGCGTCCTGAAGTGCACCAAAATCAATGATCAGCACACATCAAAATAAATGACGAGCAGGGGAGCGCACCTGGAGCACATCAGCAACATGGGCAGCATTATGGTATGGCACAGCCTTCATCCCGGCCTCTATTTTCCGCAGGAATTGTGCCAGCCTGCAGATGTGTGCAGGCATCAAGAGTTGCAAGGTAAGCTAGCAACCTAGCAACCCAGCAACCAACCTCAGGCTTGATTAAGACTGGGTGCTGGCCATAACCATAACAGGGGTTGCACATGCTGCTCATGTACTCAGCTGTATTTGCATCTAATTCATCTACCCCAAAGTAAAGAGCATGCATTCAAAACAAGTTTAACATGCATGCAGCTGCATACCGGGCTAGGCTGATCTTGAAATTTGACGTCATGCCCGTCCTGTTCAGCAGGTAGAAGCCCAAAACTGATAAAGCATGGCCCGACGTCGCTTCGTCCAAGGCAAAAGTGTCAAAGAAAAAGGAGGTGTCCGCTTGGGCCAGCAGGCGGTTGACCTGGGGGGAGGGTTCGAGAGAAGCTGATTTGTCATATCGCTTCTGTGGTCACCCCAGTCCATTTACAATCCATCTGATTGGCTGGTTTATTGACAGATGCGCGCCTGCTGGCAGAGAGGCACACACACATACACACACGCACGCACACACTCAAAAAGCAGTCATGTTACATGCCTTTTGTGACCTCCTGAAAACACCACGTGCACCAACTATCCAATGCACACCCCATTGAAATAAATTATATGCATCCTGATGTAACAAGCATCTGGCATACACTCCATTGAATTGCACTCTTAAAGCTTCCGATGTCATTGTACATTCCATAGTGACATTTCTGCCAGCTTGCTAATTCCCCCCTTCAGGTCGCCGAAGAGGCGGGCTGCCACTATGCTGAAACTATGCTAACTCTATGCTGGCACTAAGCTAACTCTATGCTGGTGGCAGGTGCATGAGGTCTTGCAGGGAATAATGTTCACAAAGCTCAAAGTGACCCCTTTTTGACACGCTCAGGCTTTATAACCATTTTTTTAGCTTTTAAAAACATAAGGCACTTGCGATTAGGGTCTCAGGGATCACCTAAGCATTGCTACCAATTATATGTGCCAAAAGAGACTCCCAGACAATGCCAAGAGTACTTATCCTCAATATCACACCTTCTGCACGGTCGCACTCAAAAAGAGGGGGGGGGGGGGGATTTCAGGGCACACACTTGAAGGAAGACAGAAAAGTGGCATATTATCGTATCAGATGCGTTTCCAATACATTAATTGATACATACATACATACATACATACATACATGTGTAGTACACACTTAAGGGAAAGGGGCCACATTGGTCCAAAGGGCACACACTGACCTCATCTGCAAGAGGGGGCTGTGGCATGGAACAAGAAGGTCCCAAACCCTCATCAGCTTCAGCCCTGTGTGTGTGTGTGTGTGTGTGTGTGTGTGTGTGTGTGTGTGGTGTGTGTGTGTGTGTGTGTGTGTGTGTGTGTGTGTGTGTGTGTGTGTGTGTGTGTGCGCGTGTGTGTGTGTGCGCGTGTGTGTGTGTGCATGTTGTGTGTGTGTGTGCATGTTGTGTGTGTGTTTGTGTGCATGTTGTGTGGGTGTGGGTGGGTGCCCTTCCACACATACAATGAATTCCTTGTTCCAGGTACACTGGAAATGCTGACTTGGGTGGCAAACAGGGAACATGGCCTTGGCAATTTCATGAATGCCGCTGCTGCTTTAAGAAGGCATGATGATGTCTGACGGGCTGTTTTTCTTGCCCATGTACATGCGGATGCTGGGTAACAGGCGGGCAAAGAGGAGCTGGATTCAAAGAAAGAGCACTCATGAGGGTGCTTGATCATTCTCAAAGAGGAGCTGAATTCAAAGAAAGAGACACTGATCAGGGTGCTTGAAGGAAACGTCTGCATCAAGCATATACCAATCCAGACCCAGTTGCACATGACCTTTGTGTATCCCAATATTAACAGTGAGTGACAAAGCCTCCCCAGGTAATGACATCAACTGCTACAAATCAACCAGCCTCAGGCTTTGGCTTGGGACAGACTGGGTGAAAGCTGGGGTCCTTCACCTTATTACACCTTTTTACTGCCTTGGGTGTGTCCTCAACTGTGCTCCCTAGGCAGCACCTTAACCTTATTACAACCTTTCATTGCCTTGGGTGTGTCCTCAACTGTGCTCCCTTTGCAGCGTCTGTTAGAAAAAAATACAAGCAGGGACAAGCCTTGAAGCAGAACTGACATACAAAGAGACGTCCTAGACCCTATCTGCTACGCAGCTTCCTTGTACTCAAACAACTGCAGTAGAGAAAGTATGTCACCGCGCAAGAACATCATTTTTTGCCCTGCATGGTGACAGCGTGATTGTACAATAAATATTTATTTTGACGGTGCGCGGTGGTGCGTGGTCGTGGAACTAAACGTTTTAGAGACAGCTTGGAGAAAGGGTAGTCGGGAGCACCCCGCCCGATATCGTCTTGCTTCTCTCTCCCCTGGGAAAGCGCTCTCCTTGGACAGCCTTCCCCATGATACCCAAATCAGAGGTGCAGTGTCCTTTGGGGAAAAGGATGTCATGCCAGGCCAGCGCATGCAATGCCAGCAATTGCCAAAAGCAGCAGCAGCAGCAGCAGCAGTGGTAGTATCAGGGGAAGAGGAAACCACTACAGCAGCAGCAGTGGAAAGGAGCATCAGGGTCCCTAAGCAGCCGTGAGACAGAACAAATGAGTGTCCAGGAAGGGGGACAGCATGGGAGAAGTAAACCCTACATGTCAGTGTTCAATTGATTGATTGCCTCAAACTACAGTGTCCTGAATCGTTTGGAAATTCATTACATTTTGAAAATCTCTGCATACCAGTCGGGACAATAGCCCCTGCGCGGTTGGCGCGCAGTTTTGTAAAATATTTGTTGCAGGGGTGCGTGGTTGGTGCGTGGTTGCATGAAATACTTGATTTTTTTAGGGGCGCGTGATGAGTACATCTCTCTACGGTAATTGATTCTTGTAAGGCCTTCTCTGAAGTGAGCTAAGCAACAAAGAGATGTTCTAAAGTCCCTCAGTGAAAGGCAGCAAAGTTGCTATTGTACAGTTACAGAGGTTATTAGGCGCTGCCAAAGGTGGAGCAAAGTAAAAGGGCTGAGGCATGCCTGCCGTCTGCAGCAAAAGCTGACACACAGTCAGTTATAGTTAACAGGCACTCTCAGGGGTGTAGCAAAGCAAAAGTGCTGAGGCATTGCTTGATCACAGGAGCAGCTCACACACACATCTATGTTACCTTCCCCAAAGTGCAGCAAAGCAAAAGGATCAAGGCATGCTTGCCGACTCCATCTTAACCATGCAGGCATGTGCTAGCCCTTCTGCACAAGCCCACTCACTCTGGGTCATGCTGCTGTTGCAACTGCTGCCCCCAGTCCTGCTGCGGCTGCTGCTCCTGCTCTTCTCCCCTTCTTGCACCTTGTGAAAGGGATGATGCGCTCTTGAAGAGAGCTCTGGGCCTGCGGAGCCCGGGAAAGCCATCAGGAGAGCTCTTCCGCAACTCCCCATCCATCCTTGACACAACCACATCTCCACCAGCCAATGAGCTGCGCCTGCTGGAGCTTAGTCCGAGGCTCAGCCTCATAGCCGTCCGTAAAGCCGTCCCAGGGGCAGCCTCATCCTCACCATCTAGCGAGCTGCGCCTGCTGTGACTTCTGCTGTTTGTCAAGCTGGCAGACCGTCCCGTCCAAATCCTCTTTGCATGCATATACAAACATGGCAGCTTGTTGACATTACCAAGCATGATGCTGGCAGCTTTGCACATGTTCTGAAGCATAGACAACATTGTCTATGAGAAGCGTGCAATTAGAAGATGATGCATGTGTTTGGGCATCTGCATTTGAGCGCACACACATGTTTGAGCGTGGCATACTTGCACATGCTCATGCTCCAACATGCAGTTATGTCTGTGCGAGCACATCAAAAGTTAAAACCCTTAATAAGTTGGTGGGGGCGATCTTGCATGCACAAGGCACCATTAATCAACTTTGCAAGGACGCTCTCTTTTAGGTATTGTCAAGATGCTTGGAGCTCAGCAAACTTGCATTGGCGGTTTAGGGTTGGGGTGAAGGTTAAAGGGTCTTACCACTAGCATTCATGTGCACCATGTAACGTTACAGACAGATGAATGACAACACCAGCACCATTCTGAGCAAGGCCGAGGAAGAAGCTGGCCAGCAGAATCACAGAATCCTCCTGCCCAACTGCACCGCTTTCTTTCTCCAGCCTCCTCTTCTGACAAAGTAATGAGGTAAAGTTTATAACTCCAATGCCTTGAGTGAATGCAGGAAACGTATGGGTCAAATATGCACTTAAGCCGGTAGAGGGCGTGGAGATGCGCTTGAATTTGAATGTGTTTGTATGTCTGATCTTGAAATCTCTTTCCTCCACCCCCCCCCAGCAACAGCCTGCACAGGTAGAACGACTGCCCTCCAATTCTACAATGATAACTTGCACAGTGCCCACCAAGGACAATGGGATGGTGAATTGGTAGCAAGCGTACCCCTAGGATGTCGCCCATTGAGCTGGATTTAAGCGGTTCGTTGCCTTGTGTACCACAAAAGGCAGAATCAAAAGTGACGCTCCTCCTCCTCCGCAATGCCTGCAAAGTGAGTAAGAGGATGGATGTAGGCTTACATGTGTTGCCAACCTTTTTGTGCTCCTTTTAACCAAGTAAGTGTATGGGGGAGCAATCAAGAGTCGCAGGCCAGCTTTTCCTTGACCTCTGCTGAATGAAGCGCACACCAGTCTCCCATGGGACTGGCCAGTCAAGGCTTCTGGCAAATAAATCAGTGCATGCCAATGCATTTCCATTCCCCAAATTGTTGAGTGAGGCAGGCAAGACCAGTAACGTGTGGATTTGAAGGAAAGCAAATTAATCCATTCCAATGTTGCGGAATGGATTGTATTAATTCCAAGTATTATCCTTCTATCCCTTCTGCCATAATGGCAGCAAAGCCAAGCACGTTCTGCCTGGGCTTGAAGCACTAGCATCTGTGCAGTGTGCAGCAAAAGAAAAACGTATGAAACCAGGTTGTTGCACTTAGCATAGGCAAAAGCAAGCACTCCCTTTTTCAACAGTTGCAAATTCTCTTAAGACCAGACCATCTGTCTAGGTCGTTTAGAATTAGGCAGGAATGAACACAACAAGGCAGCCTCCCTTCATCATCATAATGTGTGCAATGAAAGTTCCTAAGCAGGTATGCACCCACAAAGATTGTCTGCACTTATAGCAGAATGCTTGCAAAATGCTAACAATAAAGCTGCACCAGGAACAGAGAAACCTCTCAAAGGTGGACTGTTTGAAGGTGGGCAATAAAAGAGAGCAAGACACCAATGCAGGCATGAGGAGCACACCCCAATGCAGGGAAAGCCCCTGGCAACTGCTCCTAAATTATCAGCTGCCGAAGGTTGGGCACTAGCACACATAAACGTACCGCCTGGCTTGTGGAAAGCATGCCCTCGGACTTTGTAGTATCGTTATCAACTGCCACATCGACGCTTGGCCTTCCTGACTGCATGTTCAGCGCATCGCTGTGCAAGCAGTTGCTGCTGCTGGAGCAGCTTTTATTGAGCTGAGCATGGCGCTTGAAGAGCAGGCAGGTGCGCTTGGTGCGAGAGCCTGGAAGGCAGGAAGGAAGGTGACAAGTATGTATGGAAAGTGTGTGAGAGAGAGAGAGAGTGAGAGAGAGAGAGAGAGAGTGAGAGAGAGAGAGAGGGGAGAGGAAAGGGTGGGGGGAGAGAAAAGGGTGGGGAAACCTGCATCATTCACTCAGCTCAAGCAGGGATAGAAAGGCAGGGGGTTCTGTAGTTCTGCTGTGCTGATGGTTTTTAGGTGGGACGGCTCGAGTTGCAGGAATGCAAGAAGGCTGCAAAGCTGCCCCAAGAAAAGGTATTTGCCCCTTAAACTACCTACAGCATAAGTGGGTATTTGTTTAGCGCAATCAAAGTCTATAACTAGCACAGAACTAGGCATTGTGGCATTGGAAAGGAAACAAAGGGACACAGCATCTCAAATGAATGCATCTGTAATGGACGCATTTGTAACGAGTGAGAAAGAGGGTATGTGACGGCAAGCAAGGTGCATGAGTAGGTGCTACAGGCCTCTGAGCTCGTGGCCACTGCGCTTGTAATGACTGTGATAGGGATCACAAGTATTATTCCATGCTAGGATCACTGTGCTTGTGGCCGATGCGCTAGCAGCTGTATGTAGGGTACTGCAGGAAAGTAAAAAGAGGGGAAGAGGGTGTAGCCATATATTACCCAATGAAGATGTCTGGCACCACTTTTTGGACATGGAACAAGCGTCTGACCATGCCAGAAAGAAAGCATACATGCAAGTGCCACATGAATGCTTGCCTTGTCTGTTTTTCTTGTGAAACAGACACTTCTTGTCTGCGTGCAGTGCACGCCGTGCACAAATTACCTGAGGAGTCAAACACGCTCCGCTCTTGCGCCAATGAACTCAAGATGCGCTCATACGATGCTGCCTCTGCTTCCCTGTTGAGTTGCCAAAAGGGGACAGGAAAGCAGTTCTTGGGATTTTACTTGTCGATAGAAGGACACTGCTGGCATATTAGGTGTTACAAGGTACCTTTTGCGTAGGAAGGGAACTTAAGGAATCGGCCGCCTACTGCCCAACGCAACAACATGAATAGGCATGAGAAAGGTTGAGCCATTCTGTGCTGTCTGAAACTTTCTGCCATTCAGAGCAGGTTCATTCAGTTTTGATCAGGCTTTCTGCAAAACAGCAGAGAGCAGGTGCATTCATGACCTCCGCTTACGCGTTTGGTTAGGCGTGTCAAAAGCACACTACTGCGTCAGGCTCCTACCTGTCGACACTGACGTCTTGGGCCCCTTGATCGAAAATATTACCAGGTGCGCAATCCGTGACTGCAATACAAGGAGTTACAGTTTACAATTGAGCTTGCAATGCTGCGTCCATGCTCTTGGAACAAGGGTGGACTGCAAGATCTCCCTTGCATCCACCTCCTCCTTTGTTGTATTTGAGTTGCATACTGAAGCATACGTGATTTTGCGGTGTGAATCAATGCCTTTGATGTGGGACATGTGCATTCAAGAGCAGGTAGGTGTTCTCCAAGACTTGAGTACAGGCAAGCAAAAGAAATTCACAGTTGAGTCTCCAGGTTTGAGTGCAATCTTTGCCTGAGTCCTCCTGAGTCTCCAAGTATCCCTGAACCCTGATTTGCTTTTGTTGCACTCTCCAGAACTTCCTCAATCCTTGATTGTTTTCTCCTTACAACTACACTTGTTGGGAAGGTGTTTTGGAGCAGCCGCAAAACATGGTTGAGTGTGTCCCTCTTATTACACATTTTTCCATATTTACTCCCTTACCCTAGATTCTCTGCAGTGCACAAAGGTTTCCTTCCCACCAGACATTGAGACCAGGACCTTGTCTTCAATACTCTTTCATTTTCATTTGTGATGCTGTAGTAGAAGCATAACTTATACCACTACAGACACTACAATTCTTATATGAAATGCACGGTAGCATTACGCTATTTACCCGCTTCATGATCTCTTTTCGTTTTTTCTATACTCCTGCCTAGCAGTCAGATGTTCTGAGAGTCTGATGGCTTTCTTCCTGTAACCCTGTATGACCATAGATGCCTGGACTACCTGGAAAGAGGCGTCTCTGTCCAAGAGTACACAGAATGGAATCCTCCACAGCAGGCTGCAAAGGCAGGCACACGAGCAGCAATATAACTTAAAAAATGAGGGGGGGAGGCAATTGTGAGATCACTGACAGCGATTGTACATTATGCACATCCCACACATGGAGGCCTGGAGGCGTGCAGTGCTGCCAATGTATTCTACTTTTTATTGAACCATGAAGGTCTTCAGCGAGACTGCACGCTTATTAAATAATAATTATTTTTATGGTTGGCAGATGATGCACACTGAAAGCGCTGTACTTACTTTTTAAGCATACATCAGCACTGGTCCGTGCATAGGTTGTTTCTGTGTGCGTTAACTTTGTCATCACACCCTCATTGGGGGAATCCCAGAGAAGAACAACTTCCCCCAAAACATGCTTCTTTGTTGCATGCTCCCAGCATAGGTGTGTGTGTGTGTGTGTGTGTGTGTGTGTGTGTGTGCCAACCTGCGACCCTTTAGTCAGGAATGTACGCTTTCAAAGGCACTAAGCTCGGCTGTCCCAGATTGGATACGCCTGCCAAATTAGCTGCAGCATGAACCCCTACTTTTTGACCACCAAATCTCCCCATGGTTGTCCCCATGGCTGGACACCCCTAAGCTTGGCCAACCACACTTTCAAGCCCTAAATCAACCTTGTGCATACCTCGGGCACGCCTAACATGTTCTGACGTCTGTCTGAAATGTTGAGAATCACTGAACAGTTGGCATCTGAAGGTGCTCTGTGTGCCTCAGAGGCTGTTATGCACCCATTCTGGCAGAAAAGGACAGATTTTTAAAACTTGCACCAAATGCTTAGCGCTCCTGGACTTAAGCTGCTCTTGCGTCGTCTAATCGTGCTGTGATGTCAGATTTGCGGGGGAACATTGGGGGAGCATGCTGGTGGGGGAACACATCGGGAAGGGTGTGCAGGCCGATGCAGGAAGTGACATCGCACCGCCCATGCTGCAGCTTCCCTTCTTTTCTTTTGCTCAGACTTGCGGCCAACCGTTATTGATAAATGCAATTTCCATGGGTCCCATTGCTGACGTTTTTGAATTTTGGCAAATTCTTTCCTCAATGGACAAAAAACTTAATCTTAGACTTAGTCTCAAACTCATACCATGGTGGCCAGAGTCGCGGCCAAAACTTAATCTTAGACTAAGTCTCAAACTCACACCATGGTGGCCAGAGTCGCGGCCAACAAAATGATGACAATTGGTTAAATTGGGTGACATGAACTGTCGGTCAAGTGCATGAAAAACAACAGCATTTTTTCCCAGGTGGAAAACTTCAATCTTCTAAACCCTGGGCCCCACACCGCAACCCAAACTTCAATCCTTACATAGGCGTAAAGAGGGTAACATTAGGCACCTGACACACTTTCTACGGTTAGGAACGGTGCAAGAATTGCTAAGATTAATCTTAGCAACTAGCAATATTGCTAGTTGGACATTTTTTGCCTAGAGAAGGGTAGGCCAGCCATGAGGATGACTCATTCAGATCATCCACTGCATCAAAATAGTTTTTGGTAGCAATTGGAGGTCCTTGTGCAAAAAGAATACCATTGCAAAAAACAGAGGGAAAAGACTCAATGGTTGGTTAGTTACAAAAATTCAGCCCTTCATTTGGGATAAAATCCAGCACAAAGGGTGCCAAAAGGTCATTCGTTGGCCTTCTCTTTTTCTTTTTTAACATACAGGATTTTAGCATGGTAAATGAACGCAGTGCATGCTAGTTTTGGGAATCAGGATGGAGCTGCGGGCTGTTTTCTGGTGATCTGAGGCCATGAGAGTGATCTGGGGTCCTGCAATTTTCATCATTCTTGGTGACATGATACTTTATGGGAAAACAGTGGCATGGTTTTTTATTTAAGAAACCAAACTAAAAAAGAGCATATTCACCAATAAAGGGGAGTTGTCTACCTTTGAAAGGATCCCTCATTCCTCACTGCCTACCTCAATGGAATTCTCTCGAAGCATCTCCTCAAGGCTCAAAGGGAGATCCACTTCATGACTTTCAATTAGGAGCCCTCGCAACAGGTCCTGCGCAGATTACCATGGTATCAGGCTTTCCCAAATCAGGCCACTGGCTGCCATCCAACATTAGGCTAAGGCTCATGTAAGAGTTGGCCAATTGGATTGGCTTTGCAAATCCAAGGACCTGGCCAGCTACAACAATGATCAGTCCTCTGCTAATCCTACTCATGTAAGAGTTGGCCAAATCCAAGGACCTGGCCAGCTACAACAATGATCGGTCCTCTGCTAATCCTACTTCACTGTTTTCAACGTAATTTTGCGCAAACCCTGCTAACCCTACTGCTTAGTCTAGTCGCATAGTTGCACAGCAAATTTGATGGCATGAAAGAAGTTCAAAGCATTTTTTCAAGCTGCTTGGAACCTTAAAACCTTTTCTAAGCAGTAAATTTTCCTACTCTACACTGTGTGCGCGTGCATGTGCGTGCGCATTTGTATGTTTTGTGGGGGGGGAAAGGGGGGGGGGCAAATCTTACAAACAATGCGCCCTTAAAACAAAGTTGTAATGCTACCAAGGGCTAGCAGTCCTAATCTGGCCAAGACTAAAAATGGTAAGGCACCTGCCAAGGCTTTGAGCAAAGACCCAACGTTGGGTAACGGTTTCGTTAACGGCAGCATGGAAGGTGCCCGCAATATGCATTTAAGAGTGTGCTACCATTGTGATCAGCACAATCCGAGCAACATGAAGAACATATGATATAGGCAGACAGTTGTATAACTCTTTCCTCTCCAGTCTTGTCCTTGGTAGGAACCTACCAAGTCTTGGTCTGGCGGTACCTCCCCGTTTTGCAACATATCGAGGAGCGTTTGGACAAGGGCTGCGGCAATACAGGTGAGCATACACACTGCGTCAGCAGCGTTTGGACAAGGGCTGCAGCAACACAGGTAAGGACACATATTGTGTCAGGAAATGTCACCTCTGGCATGTACGAGCTCACATCACATTTTAGATAAATTGTGCACTTAAGGGCATGGAAATGCAAGCTTGTCCGTTTGAGAAATCTCACGTGAGTGCACTTTGAGAAACCTCGTCCTCTTGAGACTCATGGATTTGGAGACTCACCTCGTGGGTTTAGAGAGTGCTCAGCCCTCAGCTCGGCCAGGGTGGCCATGCCATCGGCCTGCACACCTCGGGGGTAAGTAGCAGGTTTGTGTTGCAGGTCCATATTTGTCATTCTTTGCTCCAGTCTTTCAGCTATCACCTTGCTCCTTGTTGCTGGACCTTTTTTTCTTTCTCTGCCTTTTCTCTTTGAAGAGAATAAAGAATTCTCTATTTCTGCCTGCCGTGCTTCTCTCAGTCTGACTTTGTGGTGGGAGCTCATGCTTTGTTTTAACCAACATTGCCCTTTTCCTTCATGTGGAGAGTATTTACTGCCTAGTAGTTTGTTCTTTTATTGTTCTTGGGCTCTGAGGAAATGCACGCGCATAACCACATGAGACAGACTTTGGCCCTGAAACTGTCATCAAATATGTATGATGTATATCATATAGACCTATAACTTATAAGTCTATATCTTATCCTATAGGATAGTACACTGTCCCCATGAGACGCACTTTGATATGCACTTTGATGGATCAAAGTGCATCTCACGCATCAGGGGTCCCAGCCAAAAAAGGTAGAATGCGTTCCCTTTTGCTAGATGTTAGTTCCACAGCACCTGCTCGACCCACAGCATTTGCTGGCATGGCGGAAGAGGCGTGTTTGGAGAAAACTGTCTCTGAATCGGTCAAAATTGCACTTTGAGGAAGCCAAAGTGCACTTTGAAGGCAAAAGTGCATCCCATCAAAGTGCACTTCCAGGATTCAGAAGGTGAATTTTACATGTCCTCTCTTGCATGGTCGTAGGATGGAAGCTCCTTCAAGGTGCAGGGTACTTGCTGGAAGTCAAATTAGCAGCCTTTTCAGACAGTTGACCACACCTGCACTTTGTTAACAATCAAAGTGCACTTTGATGTCTAGAAGTGCTGCAAAAGTGCACTTTGGCATGTTCACATCTGTACCTCAGATGTGTGCATTTCTTTGCTGTTGGCGCACCATTTCCTTTCACCAAGTTGGAAGGGTTATGGATGAATGACCGACAAGCACAAAGCAGCGCTGGGGGGGTGTTGGGGGTTATGTATCTCAAAGTGCACTTTGGTCTCATCAAAGTGCACTTTGATGGCCTTCAAAGCGCGTACAAATCTGTTACAAACCTGTAACAAGCCAATTCGAATGGGGAAGTACTTAAGGCAGGATTGATGATGGCATTGTGATTGCTGGGGGTTATGACGGGAAAGGGTCCAGAGGGGTGGAACGTTGAGGTTTGACGATTGCTTTTCAAAGTGCACTTTGCTGCTGGACCAATTGGGTTGCAACAGCACTTTTGACTGCGCTTTTGTCAGCGCTTTGATAGCGCTTTGGTTGCACTTTTAAAAAGCGCTGTCAAAGTGCACTTTTGCCTGAAAAGCGGAGTGAAAAGCGGAATTTACCAAAGCGCACATCAACGTGCGCTTTACCTACCCTACTGCACAACCCCCTCCGTAGGGGACGTCCAAGGGTGCTCCGCAGGGGGTCTCCAGGGCTTGCAGGGCTTGCGGGGGCCCGCAGATTTGGACTGCTCATTTCTGGCATTTTGGCCCATACAGAGGTGCCTGTTACTGTGCCGGATTTCCTTTTTGATTCTATCGAAATTCATTTGCATCTATAATCATGAGCTGAGGAGAGCCCCGTTGGATTTTCAGTTGTGCAGCACTTAGCAGCGATTTCTTGCCAAACCCACGGCTCTACTTCTAATAGCGACAGTGTTCAAATTTACAAACAAGATTTAGGCCAACGCCGCTGCATGATTCCACCGCTGAGCAAATGATTGACCGTGAGCAAATGATTGACCGTGCTAGAGCTCCCCCACCGCTACCCCCTCTCCTCAACCCCCTTGCCCGCTGGACCCTGGAGGACCCTGGAGGCAATTGGAGCAGCTACGTATGGTGCTGGACAGCTGCAGCTCTGTGTGGTATTGGTGGCTGCTCAGCCTGACTGCAGCATGCGCACTGCCCCCTGCTCTCCTCCAGGATGCTCCCTGCACAGATGGGCACTAAGCATGATGGAGCATGCATCACTGACGTCTGATGTCGCTATGATTGTACGTGCAGGGGAAGCTGGAGGGCTGGAGAAGCAATCCCCTTCATGAAAATCACCACCGCCTCCTCCTTCTCCCCCATCGCCTTCACTGCAGCTGCAGCCCCAACCATCAAGGCTCTGAGCATGCTGTGTCCGTCGCTGCAGGTGTGCGCGTGCGAAGGCGCGCTTGCAGGGGCGGGGAGGCCGGTCAACCTCGCGGGCAGTTACAACTTCAGCGATTCTACAACTTGATGAAGATTTGGTACTACAGGATTCATCCCCCGTGGAAGCATCTACTCCTGCGGGCCCCTGTCTATGTGTCTAATTCTGGAGGCCCCCGTACGGACCCCCGGGCTGGCACCTAAGTGCACTTTTCCTGTATCAAAGTGCGATTTAATAGCCCCAGGAAGCGCTTTGAGCGCGTCAAAGTGCAATTTAAAAGGAATCAAAATGCAATTTACTCGTATAAAAGTCAGCTTTGACGAGAGATTTGACCACGACAAAGTGCACTTTGATGCACGCTTTGACCAATTGCGCTTTTCTTCGAAAAGCGCACTTTGACAGCGCTTTGCAAAAGTGCCACCAAAGCGCTATCAAAGTGCTGATCAAAGTGCAGTCCCATCGGGACAGTGCAGTTACAACTTCAGCACTTCGCAATTTTGCAACTTGATGAAGATTTGGTACTACAGGATTCATCCCCCGTGGAAGCATCTATAGATGCTACTCCTGCGGGCACCCGTCTATGTGTCTAATTCTGGAGGCCCCCGTACGGACCCCCGGGCTAGCACCTAAGCGCACTTTTCCTGTATCAAAGTGCGATTTAATAGCCCCAGGAAGCGCTTTGAGCGCGTCAAAGTGCAGTTTAGAAGGAATCAAAGTGCAATTTACTCTCTTCGAAAAGCGCACGTTGACAGCGCTTTGCAAAAGCGCCACCAAAGCGCTATCAAAGTGCTGATCAAAGTGCAGTCCCATCGGGACAGTGGTAAATGTTTCAGCATGGCTGACCTCAGTACGTACCTTTCTCCCTGGCTTGTGTTTAGCATGGGCAAACACATGTACATGCGCATGTTACGCCATCACCAGTTACAAACATGTGTGAGTGAACAAGTTGCTAATATTAGCAATTGATTTTATGTCCCAACTTGCAATTTCAAGCAGAGATGCATATGCATTGCGCTCAATCAATGCGTACATGCATGCGTGTGTGTGTGTATGCGTGTGTGTGTGTGTATGCGTATGTATGTGTGTGTGTGTGTGTGTGTGTGTGCGCGCATGCATGTGCATGCACATGTACACGCACACACATGTGTGTGCGTGTGCGCACGCTAATTATAATGCTTAAAGGCTTCTCTGCTTAATTTCTCTTCTGCTGCTCCTTGAGTGTTAACAGCTCAAGGTAAGAAGCTCTTATATATAAGAGCTTTTAATTAAGAATGCAGGACGTAAGTTACATGTACGTACATGTAAGGTATATACCTTATTGAGTGTACACTCATGCTAGATTTGGTAATCGCTGAAGCCTGGTTATCCTTTTGCCGGGCATCTTTTCCCAAAAGGAAACGTGTCTGTGCGGCCCTTAACAGGCGCTGAACCTGGTGCAGGGCCCTGCAGTCAGCTGACCTGTCGCGCATGTGCACTGGCCCTGGCAGTTTGCAGACATGGGCTTTGCCTGTACAGTAGACTGTAAAGAGACCTCTTATACAACACACAGAAGGCCTATGCTACCAGTAAGTCGATTTGACTGGTTCCAACAGGTCCTGACCTGGCCCTAATGGCCTTAAGGAAGCTTCTGTTTCTGTAAGCTGTACAACACAGCATGTGCTGTCACAGCTGTCTGCAGGCAACGTGCCAATGTCTGAGTTTGCAGAACACATAAAAGCAGACACCGGCAACTGCGGTTCAGGTCATTCCCTCCATGAGGTGTTCCCGGATTACCCTCCACACCGCTGACAGGGTACCTGTTTGCGTCTACGAAAAATAATTTCTTGCATGTCTGCCTGTCGTACAAACCTGCAGGGCAGCGATGCAAGCCTCCGCTCTAGCTGCTCTTTGATACAGGTATCTCATCAGCGCTGCAATGGCAACAACCAGCAGTCCGCAGCAGCCCGCAGCAACCCACGGCGCCCAGTCCAAATGCATACATTCCATCTGTGTGCACACACATGTTCGAACAATGTCAAGAGTACTCGAGCAGTACCAGCTGGCATTCAGATGACGTCGAGTCGACTGTGGCTGCAAGCTTGCACAGGGTGCCAGCATGCGATGGCTGGGCACCGCCTCATCAGGGCGTGCGACTGACCTGCATTGCCGTGGCACTACATATCATGCCGTCCAGCTAAACGCACGTTAGACGGCAGGCCGCGGCCGCAGGAAGCGACCAGCCAGCCAGCCCTGAGTGACGTCACTGAACAGTCATGAAGATATTCTTTGTCTTTTCTCAGACATGGTTAGCCGCATCTGGGAGAAGCACCCCTGTACACGTTGTATTTGCGTGCATCATTTCATGTCGGAATGGGACCATGGTCTCGGGACTTCACATTGGGACGTATGTGAATTTCGTTATTCCTTGCCACATCAGACACGAAAAGTACAGGTAATGCCTGGTAGGTAATGTGCATGTATTAGCGGTTACCCAGAAACTACCCCTGATAACACCATTATCACTTGTATATATAAGTGATAAAGGTGTTATGTGTTAAATACGTTAGTGCACTTATACATGGATGTATATAGCTTACATGTATACATATATACGTATATACGTATACATATACAGCTCAAAATTTTAAAGGCAACTTGAATCTTCCGTATATACCTATCTTCCGTGAACATATGTACGGAATACGTGTTTTACCCTAGGGGCCCCCAGGGCCTCTCCTCCACGTGGCCACGGGGCCCATGGGGAGGCACCTCCATCTTTTAAAGGAGGAATCGAAGGAAATTTCCTCTTAAATGTCAATTGAGAGTGTATTTGCCAAGCCCGGCATGGGCCATGTTCATGCATATGCATGTCAGATCAGAATGGCTCAAAATGAACACCATTTAAACATGCATGCGCATTTACGTAAAGCTTAAGTGGAGCCGGGTGCTTCCAATAACCCTCCAGATCCCCATTAGGATATTCTTTCTGTAGCTTCCTGGTGGAGGGGACTCACGGCTCTTTTGAGCCAATCTGTCTCCTTTTCCTTAATTAATTGATGTAGGGAGAGTTTCCTCCGCCTATACTATAGGTAGCTACGTTGTTTTTTTTCTTTTCTTATTCTTTCTGAAGCCTTATGATAACCATTTGTTTGCCTTTTTCTTGAAGGCTTTAAAATGTTGAGCACGTGCAGTTGCAGGTTGCAACCAGCTGCAGCTGGTTGCCAGCTGGCCATGCATGGCAGACTGCAGTAGGTTGCAACCTACTAGGTACCTACTAGGTCTGCTAATTGATCAACATTAACGTTTTTAATATCATGATGATCAACATTAGTGACTACAATATAATAATTTGGAAGGCCTTTCTGAAGAAGGAAGGATTTCTTCAAAGGAATTCCACATCACATCACCCTATTGCCATAGGGGGACTCCCATGGGAGTGCTATAGCACTCCGAGTGCTATGGGAGTCCCATAGCTATGGGAGCCCAGCAACCACTATAAGATTCCTCAAGGAGCTCATGATTTTGATAAAAATCTTTTCTTACATGCCGTAACACGCTCCATTTCAATTTTTATTTGTATTTTCATTTGTATTTCATCAATAGTATTCGCTTTGCATTTTTGCGACCTCTAGATCTAGAAGATTAGTGAAGATTCACACGTACGCTTCTGTCACATGACACCGAGACTTTTTTCTTTTTTCCAGTCATCTTGTACACATGTGCATATATGGCTATAGCCACGTGGCAAAAAAAAAAGCATTACCTGAGTACTATAATGCACTATGGTGCACTCATCGGAAATGTTTGGCCTGTTGTTTCCCGCTTGTTTCAACCAGAAACAACCACAAAAATGCCAATTGAAAAAACCTTGGCCGAATACAAAAAATGGTTGAAACAACCATGGTTGTTTTGCAGTTGTTTTGGATAGAAAAATGGTTGTTTCAATTGCAGTTGTTTTGTAATTGAAACAATTGTTAAACAACCAATGGTTGTTTCAACCATTTTTTGTATTCGGCCAAGGTTTTTTGAATTTGCATTCTGGGCTTTTCTGGTTGTTTCAATCATGGTTGTTCTGGAACTGAAACAATTGCTAAACAACCAATGGTTGTTTCAACCATTTTTTGTATTCGGCCAAGGTTTTTTGAATTTGCATTTTGGCTGATGTTGGTTGTTTCAATCATGGTTGTTGTATGGGCTGAAACAATTGCAAATCAGCTGTGGTTTTTACCTGGTTGAAATTCCGGTTGAAACAACTAACAACATTAAGGATGCGATTGATTACACTAACAATCAATGATTGGTCCAGGCAACTAAAAAAAGAATATGCAAAGGGTAGATGTAAGACCATGCAACAGGCCTGTCACAGAAGGTGAAGAAAGAATGAAATTGCATACTGAGCCCTGGTGTGCCTTATAAGTCGAAAGTTGAAGTGAGCAAATGCGTGGCACAGCACAAACAAGTCAAGAACGCCAACTAGCAGCTGTCCTTTTGTCCCCTCGCCTGCCTTTGTGCCTGCTCTCGGAAGGGGCCCAAGAGGTGCAATTTCACCTGCATGGCAACAGCAAATTAAATAATTCCCCAAAAAATCCTAGGGATGCCCAAATATAGGATGCCAGTCTTTCCTATGCAGTGTCATATATTTCAAGCTAACAGAATAATTGAACCAGGCATTCTTTTTACTTTCCAAATAAGCGAGGATGGACTCGGAACAGAAGCAGACTAATAAAAACACTTTTTACATTTTTTAAGCCATGGATCTCTTGCTTGGATAGCACAGTCTAGCAAACAAATTCCATTGAAAGCTTGTAACCTAACTGGCAGGTCAACCACCAAGATTATATGCAGATACTTTAAAATGTTAAATTGAATCCACACTGCGACTTGTCAAACATCTACTTGCAGGCAGGTGTGTAGACAGCAACACGCGCTTTTTATATCAGACTCACCAACAGTGCTCTGAATGTCAGCGCCTCAAAGGAGACAATGGGCATATGCGACCACCTGGCGTGCAGTGAAGTAAATAACCCTGCCGAAGGCGGTGGCTAGTGCCAACAAGAAGGGCACATGGTCACAGGGCTCCACCAATTTGCGGTATGAGGTACGTGCTTCATCTGGCCCCAATACCTGTGCGCACAAATTCTGAAGTGGTGTCACTTCATGTGGGGCCAGGTGCAAATATCACCAGCCCCTCTATGTTTGAGGCAGGAAGTGGGAGGCTTCAAATGCTGCAACACAAGTGTTCTATTGCGTGTGCAGGAAAGACAAGGATAAGTTCTGTGCATCAAACTTTGCATCTAGTGAGCACAAGGCTGGGGATTGTTCGTAAAGGAATGAGTGCATGCCTGAATGGAGGGTTGGCATCCTGCTGAATCCACACTAATTGGGTTGCTACTAACTTGCCTGTAATTTATAAATTGGGACTCACTGTGGGTGCCAGTCCTGACTATGCATGCTGGATGGTATCCAGCGAAGAGACTCTCTTTTAAAGTCTCACTTTACTGCAGCTATTTTTGTCTGAATTGCTGCAACCAGACCTGGCCAAACCATTATCAAGTCACAAAACTTGGACTAGAAAGGAGAGGTAACAACATCATGTTTGTTTTGGTCCGTGATTATAATAGCACGAGGTAGAACAGAAAATGGTTACAATGGTTGCTTCAAAATGCTCTCAAGTCTCATATGCATACAAAACATAGACTTGGATATGCCAACCCCAAAACAGGCTACTACCCATATTATCAGAGTTTGTTACCACATGCAGATAAGAAAATCAGCAATGCCTTTAGGAACATGTCCTACATATCCACACCCATGAAGCGCACCATCTTACAATATCGCACTGGAACCCTCTGTAACCAAAAACATGCGGTTCGTTTCAAAAGGTCCACTAACCCACTCTGCCCTCTCACAGGCTGTCATCAATTAGACAGCGCACTCCACATGCTTTCAGGCTGCCAAAATCATATTATCTCCAGCATGAAAACTGAACGCCACAATGTTGCTGGAAGAATGATCATCAAAGCGCTTAGCAAAAGCCCTCGGGGAGCAGGTTTGGTTAACATGGACGTAGGGTGTGGTGATAGGTTGGCGCAGCACAACCCTCACATCCTGCATCAAACATAATTGTACCCCCTCATGAGGTGATCACCTCTTTCCAAGAAAATGTTTTAAGAGATCTAGACTCACCTCCAGCCGTCCTGATGCTATACTGATTACTCCTTGTAAAGCCAAACCCACTTCTTCTCCTTCTACCTCCTGCTCACACCATCATGCGTTACGCGGCAGACACAACCCCACACTGAGGGCCACAACAGCCAACCGCGTGAGGCAATCCCACCCACTGAATGTAAACCAGCGGCATGTGCACTTGATGGAAATCAAGTACTGTGACGACACGAGGCCTGGACAGCAGTTGGAGGCGGCACAGCGGCAGCATGCAGACCTCTGCAAACTCATTAATGCAAAAGTTGTGACTCTCCACACCATCCTTTTGGGTGTTGCCAACCAGTGGTGGGACCTGATACACTGAGCACACCCTTAACCAGTTTAAACAACTGGGACTTGACCACCAACGCGCCAATAAACTTGCTCGCAAACTTCATGCCCATTCTGTCATGTATGCCAACGAGCTTGTTACCACTAGGCGTGCTATTGAAAACAAGAATACTTCTTGCAGCCTGGTTATGGAGCCGGGTGCTTCCAATATCCCTCCAGATCCCCATTAGGGTCTTCTTTTTGTAGCTTCGTGATGGAGGGGACTCACGGCTCTTCTGAGCCAATGTGTCTCCTTTTCCTTAGTTGATGTAGGGGGAGTTTCCTCTGTCTACGTAGTTTTTCTTTTCTTTTTCTTTTCTGCCCCGTTTGCAACTTTGGGACCATCTACAACGCATTGCCATGCCTGCACTACTTCTCCTGGCAATTAAGGAAATGTACCAGGATGATGAATATATTCTGATGGATGGGGATAAAAGGGCAAGTGTGCGTCCAACAAATGGAGTCAAGCAAGGTTGTCCCCTGTCCCCTCTCCTGTTTTCTCTATACATCAATGATATGGGCAGAGATATTAGTGAAGGTATCAGAGGTGCTGTGACAGGGGATGGAGTGAATGGCGTTTCATACATGCTATATGCAGACGACTTGAGTTTAACTACCAGTGACCCAAGTGAAATGCAAGTTATGCTGAATAGATTACGAGCTTATGCAATGAGAAAGGGGTTGACTGTCAATACATCAAAGTCAGAGGTCATGCATTTTAATAGTAGGTCGTGTTCTTCTCTGCCTACTTTCATGTATGGAGACGTGGCTCTTCCAGAGAAAGAGCAGTTTAGATACCTCGGTATGCTTGTGGACAAGCACATGAATCTGAAGGTGTCTGAGGAGCATGCAGTGCGGCCTTACATGGCTGCCCAGCAAAGGATCAAGAAATTTGTGCATGAACATGATCTAAAGAATAGGCCGCATGCTCTGATTTGGCTCTCTAAGGTGTATGGCATTCCGGCTGGGATGTACGCGTGCCAAGTGTGGGGTACAGAGTACTTACGAGAAGGCAGTGAATTCAAAAGCCATTTGCAAAAAAGGCAATTATGCTCTCTAAGGCGTTTTCTAGGTGTGAAAAGTACTGCCACAAACTGGCCAGTATTGAGAGAGTGTGGTCAAGAGCCCTTACAGTTTTATTGGTTTAGGGCTACTGTTAAATTTTTCAACAATATGCTCAATTCTAACAGTAAAACATTATGCCAAGTGCTGAAGGCAGATTTACACCTTGCTGATTTGGATGAGTCTTGTTGGTCTGCACATGTATCTAAGTCATTTAATGGCATGCGCAATGAGGAGGTGTTTAAACAGAAATTACTGAGTGCTTCCAAGTTACCCATGCAGGATTTTTTAGGAGATTTGAGGTACAGACAGCAGAAGGTTTGGAGGGAAGCAGACGCCCTAAGTCCCCGAGAGGTGAACAGAAAAGCAGTGACTTACCATCATTGGTGTGGGAAACCTTTGAATCAAACACCACGCACACCCTA
Source organism: Dunaliella primolecta (assembly GCA_914767535.2). Taxonomy (NCBI): domain Eukaryota; kingdom Viridiplantae; phylum Chlorophyta; class Chlorophyceae; order Chlamydomonadales; family Dunaliellaceae; genus Dunaliella; species Dunaliella primolecta. The sequence continues at coordinate 7,286,657 of OU611762.1, forward strand.
CTGTATCCCATCATATTTATCCAAGGATCTGGATAAAGGAGTCATGAGGAATGTGAGTAGGTTTAGGCTTCGTGCCCACTGCTTGAAGGTCGAGTCCTGTAAATGGTTGGGTGGTTCAAATATTTGTGATAAGTGTGGATGTGCTGAAGTCCAGGACGAGAAACATGTTCTTTTCTACTGCAATTGCTGTGAGTTGTGTGAGCTGCGCAGAAAATACAAGGACATGTTCATTGATCTTTTTAAACCGTTACACACTTTTGCCCAGCTTCCAGACACTGATTTTATATCTTTCTTGGCGAGCTTTTACATTTTGACTGATTTCGAGGTCAACACTTTCCTAAATCAAGACTCATACAGATTTTCAAAATTTTTGTCTGAACTGGTTTCAATTTTTGATGCTCGATGAGAATGTTTCACCAGCATCCGATCAGCCAGATTCTCGGGCTGTAGGCCAACCCCCCCCTTGTAACCCTTGAATCAAAACAACAAATTTTGTCCTTTTTTCTTCTCTATGAATTTCTTTCTGTGAGCAGGCTAGCATTCAATCGTCTTGACTGGAGGCCTCTTTTGTATCTCCAACCTGTAACCCGTACAGCTAGTAATCCTCCCGATCCCCATTGACCTCCTCCTTTCCTTTCTTCTCTTGGTGGAAAATCTTTCTCGAAGGATACACGGTGCTTTGACCCTAGGTATCCTCTTGTCCTTAATTGATGAGGGGAGTGTTTTCACTGCCTCCGTAGTTTTTCTCTCCTCTTCTACCTAGGGCATTTAGGATTAAGGTGCCAAAAAGGTGTGAACCTGTCTGATGCCTGCTTGTGGATGTGAAGGTTAAATTGTAGTAAGGGACATTTTAAAACACTTCCCCCCCTTCTACAGAGCTTGCCCCAACAGAAATTGCTAATTCTTAGTAAGCCCCCGCACCCCTCTGGTCATTTGACAATGCTCCGAGGGTTTAACTTTAGAGGAAAGTACATCTTTTGTTGACACGAGACCAGTCAGCACAAGGCTGCCATTTGGCAGTGCTGGATGAGTCTATTATATGCCCAAACAAAAACCAATCTGCGGCTACTCAAAATTTGAATGTAACGCTTTCCAACATCTCGCCCAACTTTGCAGTCCCTGGCCATTGCCACCCCTGGCCATTGCCACCATTCAGAGACCTGCATTTCCAGGCAGCACGTGTGTCCCCTGTTTGCCCACTCCATGCAAGGTCGCAGCATTTGTTACATGCCTGCTCTTGGGTTCCTACCTGAAACTGCTGACAAAAAGCTGTCGCACCTATCGGGTGAGCACACACTAAGTTAAGGATGACGGCAAATTGGCAAGTCAAAGGCACCAACAACTCACAAAAATCATGGCAAGCTGGCACACAGCCTTGCAGGCAATGTCCTATGAAAGAGCAACAAAGCAAATGATGAAAAAGGAGCCATATACGCCCTACAAAAATTGGACCAGTCCGAGCCTGTCTGTCTTCTGAACAAAAAGACAAGTGCCCCCCCCCCTCTTCCACAACCAGCCTCGTTGAGTCCCAAATTTCTGGGCAGGGTACCAGGCAGGGTACCAGGAAGCAAAGAATTCCTGAACGTGTCTTAATCTGCTGGCAGCTCAATAAAAACCAAGCTAACAAGCATGGCTGGTTTTTCTGTCAATAACCATGGTGCAGCTTTGTTAGGGTCCAACATTGCCATGAGCTCCAGACACCTCGATTCCCCTTGCAACCCTGCTCCGATCGTCGGAGAACTGTCCACAAGAGAGGCTGCTCCCAGTGACATCAGAGCTCACAGCTGTAGCTACTGCAGCCAGTCTACAAAAAAGTGCTGACCTTGCCCAGGACAAAAGAGAGGCCACACGCTTACACCTGATGCCATCAGAGCTCTCAGCTGTGGCTGTTGCAGCCAGTCTCCAAGCAGGACTTCTGACCTTGCTCCAGACAAGAGAGAGGCCACGCTTACGTGCGTTCCACATCCCCCAAGGTCCTTGTGTGCACCACTTACGCAGCGACGGGCGTCTTGGCAGGGGCCTTCTCCAAGTGCGCAGCCTTGAACAGCTCGTCCAAGACTTCAGACAGAGTGGGGTGGGCGTGGACGTTGAACTTGATGTCCTGCACAGGGAGAGCATGGTCAGGAAGGGTACGTTTAAGGGGTGGTCACGCGGTGTCGGTGCTAGCTGTCAAGTCTCTCCTAAAACACACTCGTGGAATGAAGCATACATTCTTAACATCAAGTGGAGGGCAGGCTGGAAAAGCACCAGTTAATCATAGCTGTGTGCACTCGAAACATCACAGTTTGCAGCAGTTACGGCAGCAGGCATTGGAAGTCCAGATTCCCAGGGTTAAAGCATTGGCACAGGGATTGGAGCCTCTCTGGGCAGCAGGCCAAAACTCTTGAATTAAAGGAAAACTTTGGGAGGTGTGCCAACAGTCTCTCTTCGGCACACCGCTTTAAGTCTGTCTTTGCATTAATTAATTAATTAAGACGTTGCAGTCTCTTTGTAAAAAGCTGCCTTAGGGGGCAAAACGCAGCTCAGTTCCAAAAAAGCAATTACTCTCTCTCTCTCTCTCTCTCTCTCTCTCTCTCTCTCTCTCTCTCTCTCTCTCTCTCTCTCTCTCAATCAATCAAGCATAGACATGTATGCTAGGGCTGCTTCACCATCATAAATGCGAAAGAGGCTCAGTGTGCACAAACGTTCATTATTCCTGAAATAATTCTTGCAAGGGAGCTACCTCTTGCCCCTGTGTCCTGCCGGGTGAGCACACACTTAACGGCAAAAGAAGCAACCACTCCTTCAAACCAGCAAAATGAACTTGCAGGCTTCAACAGGCATTGCAACCTGACTCTCCATTCCAAGGAGTACACCCAGCAATAAATCATGTTGGAGGAAAACTAAAAAACACGCACACTCCATACACGCCTCAGACATGAACACACACACACACACACACACACACACACACTCCCTGCACGCCTCAGAGCATGCACACACACACACACACACTGACACTGCACGCCTCAGAGCATGCACACACAAGCCAAACATGTCAACAGGCACACGGACCAGCACAGACTGCTTCGTGGCGTTGGCGTTGGAGGCCTAGTAGGCGAGGTCAGCCGCATGCAGTCCTATGATGCACACCCACCTGCACAGACCGCTCTGTGCGGGACGAGGCCTGCTGCAAGCAACCCAGTGACAACATTATATTTCACCCACCTGTACAGACTGCTTCATGGCAATGGCATTGGAGGCCTCGTGGATGAGGTCAGCCGCGTGCAGCCCGATGATGTGCACCCCCAAGATCTCTCCAGTGTCCTTACGGTACAGCAGCTTGGCCATGCCATCACCCTCCTTCTCTGCCAAGGCCTGTGTGTCCGTGTGTGTGTGTGTCCGTGTGTGCGTGTGTGTGTGTGTGTGTGTGTGTGTGTGTGTGTGTGTGTGTGCGTGTGTGTGTATGCGTGCGTGTATGTATGGAGTGTGTGTTGTGTGTGTGTGTGTAAGAGAGTTTGTAATATATGCACAGAGTAGGACATTGCGAGCAGAAAGCACTGCAGAATGCACATGACCGACGAGCTGATGCCCTTGTGCCTCCCTCACCTTCGAGTTGGCCTTGAACGATGTCTTGCTGATGCCCAGCGGGAAGTTCTTCTCCTTCGCCTGCTCCTCGGCTGCGTCTTGAGTCAGGCCCACAAAGCTGATCTGCAGGTGGTTTTGTGTGAACATTGCTAGGCTGCTGTTGCTTACTATTGCGAGCCTTCACAGTCAGGCCCACGAAGCTGATTTGCAGCTTCTGTTGCGAGCGAATTACAAAACTGCAAAAGCACCCTTGTGAATTTGAGAGTATCAGCCCCAGCCAATTCCGCAGGATCTGCCCATCCCACGCGTCGCATTTGCATTCGCATAAGGTAGATGCTGACAGACATAGACATTTTGTTTTGCCGCATACGACAAAGGTAGAACTGACATTGACATTTTGTTTTGCCCCATACGACAAAGGTACGTACACCTGTAGATTTCCACAGATCATAGTGGAATGCCCCAAGAGGGCCATGGGCAGCCAACTTCAATCATACCACCTATAGGTTCACAGCACCATCATCAAAGTTGGCAGATTGCACCCCATCCACACCGAAACTAAAACAAGCCAGTGGAAGCACCATGCATGCAAAAGTACAGAAGAAACAATGGCTCTGCACAGAATTTACCTCTGGGTGCGTGAAGCACGCAGCAGGCACGCTCAAGTGGTTCAGCACATGTGGTCGGCCGTTCATGTTCTCGACCGCTGAAATGCCCTGCAGGTGTGCAAGCGGTGCAAAACATGTGGTCAGCCGTTCAGGTTTTTTATTGTCATGTTCTCTACTGCTGGAATGCCTTGCAAGCTTGCATTCAAGCTCGGACTGCTATAAAGGATGGCTCTGAGCCATGATAGGGATGCTATCAGACCTACCTAGCTTGAACTCAGCCCATGGATGCTATGAGAGCTGCAAGTGTAGCAGTATTTATCTAACCAGCACTATCAGCAATTCACGGTCTCTAGGCCTCTACAGCTGGAATGCCCTGCAGGTGCGCACTTATGTTCATGCTCTTCTGAAGCCAGGAAATGGGAGCTAGCCCAGTTTAGCACCTGTGTTGGACTGCTCATCCATTCTCTAGCTAAAATGCCTTTTAAATTGACCCTACAATGCTTGAACGCCAATAAATGCTGTGCACTGCGACAAGGAGCTTGTATACCAACAAAAACATGAGCAGCATAGGCGCACAAGAGTGCTCTAGTAAATAAACAACGTGCATTTGAGCACCACCACCCATTGTGGCCATTCTATGCGCACATAGTGAGGAAGAGAAAGCAAACACCTGCACTTTAGCACAGTGGAAGAAGCAGAGAGCCAGCACCATAGCACAGTCAAATCACACTCCCACGACTCTCCACATGATGCATGAGAAAACACAGACGCACCTGTGCGCTGGCAGCGTGCGCGAGCATGTACTTCCCGTTAGCATCACCGATGCAGTAGACACCAGGCACCACTTTGCCGTCCTTGTCCAGCACCTGCACCGCACAAGAAGATGCGCAGGGAAGCAGGATATCAGCAGGCTGCTGTAAGCATGGCCCCCTGAAGACAAGATTGCATTGCTAGGCACCATCTGGCCCCTGCTGCTGCTGCTGCTGCTGCTGAGGCTCATCTAACCCCTGCCTCCTCTTGATGCCCGTGCGTCAGAATGGGGATGAAGGAATAGAATAGCAAGGGGCATATGGTACTGTCAAGAAGCTACTGCTATGAATGGTGAATTGGTGCATGATCTGTACGTATTTGCTGTGCCATCTTCAATGTCTGCCTGTGGCTTGCCAAAACATGCCATGCCGAGATGAGTAAGTTCAAAATCAAAGCTGCATTCAATGCAATGAGTGCTTTGCCGAACCAAGTTCATAAAGAAAACAGATTAAAGAGGGCCATCCACTCCCCTTCATGAGAGCATAAACATGAGCACACACACACACACACACACACACACACACACACACCTCCATCTTCTCATTCACAGGAACGAATCCCCGACGGTCAGTCTCAGTATTGATTGCTGACAAGTTCAATCCATTTGTGTATGGAGACCTGCAAGCAACAAGAATTGAAACTTGAGACCTATAATCCACTTTTTCATGACACACATGATGCTTTCAAAAATCACAGAACATCATTGGCCTGGATCAGCTGTCAATAAGCTTGCATATCTAAAAGTTCCAGTGTTTCCTGTCTTTCCCTAGAATTCTGCAAGACACCCTTTTGCAAAAACAGAACTTTGGATCCCACTTTCCCTCCAGCTCTGCCTCCCAGATTCCTCTGACAGGATCTGCGTTGCTTTGCTCAAAAAAGCACTAAAAACATAGCTTTCCTCTGAGCTGCTTTGCTCAAACAGCAGCAAGACATGACTCCTTTGGAAGCCATCTGACTTGCTGCATTTCCTTTCCCATTTGCCCAGAGCGTATCACCCCTCATCCTGTCTGGCCAGCCATTTGGGTATAACATTCCATTCTGACCTCAGCTGCCCCTTCGACCCTGCTGCCCCACCAAGAGCTCACATCTCTCTGTGTAGATGCACAGCATGTCAAGAGCAGCCGTAGCCTCCGGCTTAGGGGAGGCACTGAAGTTCATTTCAAATAGCATAAACAAGGCATTGCCTCATTGGAAAAACATCAGATGTGTAGGTGCCAAGCTCTGCCAGCAGCTGCTGTGGGGATGGCATTGGGGTTGATCTCACGCAGCAAAGAAAAGGCTTCGACAGACTGACAATGATGACAAGAGTCCCTATGCCCATATCGTACAGCTGCAGACATGAAGAACAGCTTCAGAAGTACCAAAAATGCTCCGAAAGGACGGAAGACACACGTTGCAACAGCACACCCATAGGTGTCCATCTGAACGGCAGACGCAACATCTCTTGCCAATACAGCTGTTAATGGAACAATGACTTCAATGACAATAGGTCATGACAAAGGGAACAACGAGAAACACAACTAGGGTTTGTTGGTGTCGATTTGGTGAGACCCTTGCTACCTTGCTAGTTTGGGAACCTGTTCTTCATGCACGCAGCCTTTTTGGCTGGCGCAACATTTTCTTTCTTTCTTCCTTCCTTTCTTTCTTTCTTCCTTTAGCTTGTTGATGACAATCTGCACCTAGATCCAGCAAACTGAAGTGGAAAATTCCTGACATTTTGAAATAGGGGGTTCGAGCAGGGTAAGGGCAAATTTTCGCCTTGTCTTCTTTACAGGCCCACCATCCCTGCTGCTCCTCAATCGTAGCTTCTTTTTCCACAAGATGCCCATTTCCGCAATAAAGTATGCCCTAGTGCCGTCCTTGGATGGATAGCATAGCTCAGGTGTCATCAGTGTAAGCACACTGCAACAGACTTTATGCTGGCCAACAAACCCTGAAGATGGGCGCATGATGATACTGCAGCACAAAACCTGAGCAAGGTGTGAAAATAGAACATTCCAACGACCAAGAAAGAGCAAGGCCTCCCTCGCCTTCCAGTGGCCAACATACAGACTTCCACTTTTCACCTTCCAAGGCACCCACTCCTCCCTTCCTTCCTTCTTCTCACTGCCTGGCATTTGCTCCTCCACTTCTTGCCTTAAAGAGCATTGGCTTCTACTGGGAGGCGTTGACTTCTGCTGCTCCCTGTCTACCACAAAAGCATACAACCACACAGTCAAGTTACAACATTCAAACTACCATAAGAGCTGCCACACTATTGAGCTTCATCTCCTCACCTTCCATAGGCAACCATGCAGGCATGCTTTTTTCTGTTCTTTTCTTCCCTCATTCCTTCTGCTAACGTCTTGGCATCTGCTCCTTTTCTTGCCGCCAGGCACTCGCTGCTCACCTGCCAGTGGCCACCATGCAGGCATCCACCTCTAAGCTGTCCACCACCTTCTTGGTCTTCATGTCTGTCAGCTCAATCACCACCGGCTTCACTCCTGCATGGAAGTAAAAAAAACTTGAATTTAAAAATCTGGTTGAATTGATTTCTAGTGTTGGACTCTGCAATCACCACCGTCTTTAAATCTGCATGACAAGCAGGAGTGAGCGCAGACAGATGTGCATGTCAGCACGTTCAGCGGAAAGTCTGCTGTCCAGCAGTTTCACAAGAGGGACGCGATGAGCTGCGTGCGCAGCTACTGTAGACAAATGAATTGAGGTTTAAGACACACAAACTACAATTCTGTTCAGTGATGGGAAAGCTGACCTCTTCAAGCAAAGCTACTCCACACTCACAAGTGAGTAATTAGGTGTGGAGTGCCTTGAGCGCCTTAATAAACCTCTTTGGTGCACAGCAAATCTTTGATTTAAACTCAAGGGTGCACAAAAGCTCCTATGCGCATTTGCTTGCATTCAGGAATGCTTATGGGTACGCTCCTGTGTGCAGCTCCATTCTTGATGCACGGAGTTTTTTTTGGCTAGGAAACGGAATTCCTCAAGGCTCATCTATGCACGCTGCATGTCCTTTAGAGCATACGTTGAAATGGGAACATAACGTGTGCAGACATAGAGAGAGGATTTGCTTGACGCCTGCACAGGTAATATTGCATGAGTACACATACTCACCAGGAACTCCAGGAGTGACCTTGGTGGCGATCACGCCCGTGTGGTAGTCAATGGGTCGGCCCTAGCAGTTCATACAAAAAGTAAGCAGGCAGCAAAAAATTTAAAAATTGTGCTAAGCACAGCAGCAGCTCGGTGTCTTCACATTTTGTGGATTGCAGAAGGTCATGCCAGGGATCAAGGCACACACAAAAAAAGACAGAGAAGAGGAAGACACCAAAAGAAAGACAGAGCAGAGGGACCAATGCACCAAAGGAAAGGCAGAGCAGCCTTGGTTGCTGAAGGTCCCCTGGTGACTCAGGCTCAGTGCTACTCTGTCTACTGACGCAGTGATTCACTGTCGTACATGTGCGCATGCATTCACCTACCTGGATTAGCAAGCGCTGAGCCATGCGCTGGATCTCCTTGTCGAAACCAGGCATCAGGTTGTCCACAGCCTGGGGGCCAAAACGCATCAGGCACCAGGCATTAGGAGTTGGGAATAAGAAGGCACAGGCATCAGGTCGTCGGCAGCCTGGGGGCAAAATGGCCAGGCAATGCAATGCTTTCAGATGGCTTTCCTGACAGGTGTGTGGTGCCTAATGCAGCATATGCAAAACAAATCAGACACACACACACACACACACACACACACACACACACACACAGGGCCGTGCGCACATTCCGTTGCTCAGGGTTACACATTGGGAAGAGGTTGGTGCTGCTCACTACTTCTGTAGAAGGCAAGCAAGCAAGCAAGCTGAGGTCATTCAGGGGCACTCCAGCGTTTCAAAGTCAAAGGAAGACCCCTCAGGATGTGAGCAACAGCATCCTACGGACTCTTCGTCTCACCATTTAGAAGGGCACAACCACCCACCCGCATCCCTGCACTCCTTTCCCCCCCCTCCCCACGCACACTTTGATGAAGGTTTACACATCACTGAACCCCCACACACCTCGATGAAGGTCTACACATCACTGAACCTCCACACACCTCGATGAAGGTGACCTCGGTGCCCAGAGCAGTGTACACATCACTGAACTCCAGGCCGATGTAGCCAGAGCCAATGATGGCCACCCATTGTGGGAGCCACTCCAGCTTCAGGGCATGGTCACTGGTGAACACGGTCTTGCCATCGATAGGGATACCTGGCAAGAGAACAGGGAAGAAATTGCGTGAGATCCCAAGAACACTGTGAACGCTTCAACGCGTGGTCGCTGGCGAACATGGTCTTGCCATCGATAGGGAAACCTGGCAAGAGAACAGGGAAGAAATTGCGTGAGATCCCAAGAACACTGTGAACGCTTCAACGCGTGGTCGCTGGCGAACACGGTCTTGCCATCGATAGGGAAACCTGGCAAGAGAACAGGGAAGAAATTGCGTGAGATCCCAAGAACACTGTGAACGCTTCAACGCGTGGTCGCTGGCGAACATGGTCTTGCCATCGATAGGGAAACCTGGCAAGAGAACAGGGAAGAAATTGCGTGAGATCCCAAGAACACTGTGAACGCTTCAACGCGTGGTCGCTGGCGAACATGGTCTTGCCATCGATAGGGATACCTGGCAAGAGAACAGGGAAGAAATTGCGTGAGATCCCAAGAACACTGTGGACGCTTCAACGCGTGGTCGCTGGCGAACATGGTCTTGCCATCGATAGGGATACCTGGCAAGAGAACAGGGAAGAAATTGCGTGAGATCCCAAGAACACTGTGAACGCTTCAACGCGTGGTCGCTGGCGAACATGGTCTTGCCATCGATAGGGATACCTGGCAAGAGAACAGGGAAGAAATTGTGTGAGATCCCAAGAACACTGTGAACGCTTCAACGTGTGGTTGCTGGCGAACATGATCTTGCCATCGATAGGGATACCTGGCAAGAGAACAGGGAAGAAATTGCGTGAGATCCCAAGAACACTGTGAACGCTATAACGCGTGGTCGCTGGGGAACATGGTCTTGCCATTGATAGGGATACCTGGAAAATATGAGGAATGGGACAGAAGGTGTGGAACCAAGAACACTATGAACACTTTTGTGCATGCTCGCAGATGAGGAACATGGTCTTACCATCAATGAGGCAGCCTGCAAAACATGGAAAGAGAGGGTGTGGTAGGGTGCGGTACCAAGGATACTGTGAATGCTTTCAGGTATTGCACTGGAGAGGATGGGCTCGCCAGCTCTTCAGGTGCTCGGCAAGGGAAGAGGAAAGAGAATCGCATTGCACCTTAGACACTGGTAGTAGGATAACCATAAAATTTCTGCTTTGGTGACGTAAGAAGGGGATTTACTTAAACCCCAACTTGAAATTCCTAGACTATTCTCCCCCATTGAAGCCTTGACGTTTTCAATAGAATTGAAAGGGCACTAGGGTGCTTGAAACGTCCAGAGCCGTATTCATAGGAGTCTGTTGAAGCAATGGATTGGGTGAGATGGGGAACAGTTTGCGCTACAAAATCTGCCTTTGACCAAGCAGTACCAAGCATGAGGGATAGGGCAGGAAAAAAGCCACAATTCTTGACTCAGTCAAGCTGCTCTTTCTTCAGAGGATCCCCTGACTGCTAGGCTGGTGCTTGCTATAAAAAAAGGAGGAAGTCTGGGGAGCTGACGATGAGAGGAAACACAGCTGATACAAAAAGTGGAGTTTGGGAGTGTGGACAAGAAAGGTTGTAAGGTTGTTAAGATTAGACTGGGGGACCCCAAAGCAAAGCTTGCGGGATTTATAAACTCTGAAGTCAAATGCAAGACAAATATTGGAAATGTACACAGGCCTGGTGGCAAGAAGACCTGTGGTGGTGACTGTGACTCCAACGGCCACCAGTGTACCTGTATGTCTACATTTTAAGCATTTGCTTTAATGTGACTTCAGACATTCACAAGGAACGCACGGTCAGCGCAGATGCTGCCAGCAAGTTGGGAAGCATGCCTTGCTGTCCTCTCTGCAATGCACAGCGGCACATTCATCAAACATATGACCTCCTCTCTTGAATCTCTTTCATGCTGCTTACATCAAAGCATGTACTCAAGCATGACTGCGCAAAAATAACAAAATGTGGCTCACTTGGTGGCACAAACGGCACAGAGCCACTCACTAGGCCAATTAGATTGTCGTCTTACCAAATGGATGTGTTGCTCACCTGGTGGCACAAATGGCACAGAGCCGGTTGCAATGATGATGTTCTTGGCAGTCACTTCGCCGCCCACATCCACGCGCCCTGTGATGCCGTACTTGACCTTATTGGTGCCCACAAACTTGGCGCTGCCGATTAAAATGTCCTGTGTGCATGTGCATGGGTTTGTATGTGTGTGTATGGGTACGATTCTGGGGGGCTCAGGATTTGCAAATGTTACAGTGGAGGAAGCAAAAAGGGTAGATTCACCCATGTGCTCGCCCAGCAAGAGAGGTGGAAGCAGACAATGCGAGCCCTTCATCTTAACGCTTCTAGCGCCCCCAAGGAGCACTCAAAGTTGCTGGCAGTGTCGTTGCCCACACATGAGTTCACCACACCAGACAGATTCCTCACTTTTTCTCCCTCTCCCTCTGCCCATACTTTTACAACAACCCACCACGCCTAGCGCCTCCAAGGAGCGCTTTAGGTTGCCGGCAATGCCGCTGGCCAGCTGCGCAGCATGCTGGGCCACGCCCTCACGGTCAAAGCTGACAGAGCCAACCTGCAATCATGCTCCAAGGAGCATAGGGACGGCGCAACATGCCTTGAGAGAAATATCAAGCTTGTCGCTACAAGCCTCTACCCGCTTGAGCAGCTTCTTGCAACACTACAGAGCGCCCAGCATGCTGAGCCACACCCTCATGGTCAAAGCTAACACAGCCAACTTGCGATCATGGAGCAGCAGGGAGATGTGCAACGTGTTAAGAGACAGAAGACCAGGAGATAAGGAGCTCCTTTAACAGAGCCTGCAGCATGCAGACATGGAAGTGCAGAGCGGCAAAGAATTTTGTGACTTAACCTAAGCCACTGAAGCAGCCAGCGTCCTCCAATGGTGCAAGGTAGCAGCACAAGGCAGGCAATATGTCCAGATTGGGGTCAAATTTTTTAACACTGTCCAGGCCGCAAAAAAAAAGGCCGCAAAAGTAATGTGGTGACACATATAGCGACCGTAAGACAGTCAGATGCCAATCCAAACCTGCTGCTGTGTAAGATCCTGCACAGGGCAGCAAAACAGCGCTACGCATGCTAT